>CAUYUJ010020147.1:107500-120000 GCA_963575745.1 Prorocentrum cordatum
ATGGCCTGCCCTGGTGGCCACGTGCTTCAAGGGTTCACCACCGCGGCAGGGGATGCGGGCGCGGACCGAACGTGCACCACGGTGTCCACGTGCTCGGTCCACAACGGGCTGCAGAGGAAGCAACCGAGCGCTCGCAGTGAATGCGGCCTGCTTGACGTTGGGCAAACTTGTCCTACAGCAAGGTTTGCCCAACGTCAAAAACGGGGGGGTAGGGGTAGGAGGAGGAGGAGGAGGAGGAGGAGGAGGAGGAGGAGGAGGAGGACGACCCCTCCTCATCCTCCTTCACCTCCTCCTCCTCCACCTAGCCGTTCTGGCCCAAGTTTTGGGTTTGCAGGAGCCGTCTTCAGAGCGGCAATCCTTCCTGCGGGTCTTTCTGGCTCGGTCTTTTGTGGGCTCCTGCTGGTGCAAGGCAATCAGTGAGAGTCGTGCTGTGCATGGCTCGGCGTGATAAAGCGGATGTACTCCCAGGGCCACGATCGCCCTACTGGGGGTGCCCGAGTTGCGGCAGGAATCAAAATTTCGCCTGTCGGATTCGGTGTGCATGCGGACGATCTGGCCCGAGGTCCATCGTGGAGCGCGCGCGCTCCGCTGCGGCCGCTTTGGGCAAGTCGGCCCGTCCTGCTCCTGCTGGCGGCAATCCTGGGCTGCATCGCGGGCCTCGCGGCGCATGGGCCAAGGGCCCCCCGGACGATCTCGCAGGTCAGTTCGCGGCCATGGAGAAGCGTATCATGGAGACGGTCACCGCCAAACCTCCAACTCCCGCGGGTGCAGCGGCCAACGGAGGCGGAGGTGGCGGCTCAGCTCAGGCAGGTGGAGGAGGCGGCGATGATGCTCCAGCCTCAGAAGATGACAAACTACGTGCACGCATCCAGCACTTGGAGGAGTCGCTGCAGGCTCTGCGCAAGTGCGACGGGATGCCAGCGAACGCCATCGAGCCCGGAGAGGGCGAGCTCAAGGTGGCGAGACCAGCGGTGCAGTCAAAGAAGCCAGTGTTGTCTCGTGCCACTACGCTGGGGCACAAGCTGGCCGACAAGCAGAAGAAGTGTGAGACCCTCAATAAGTCAACCGAGGAGCAGAAGAAGGTTGTGGAGGAGGCGCAGCGGAGTTTGGTCGAGCTCAACGAACGCCAGCGTAGCCCCCGCGTCGACATCGATGCAAACAAGACTGAGTTCCAGGCGGCGATGCAGCAAGTGGCGCCGACAGCCCCTGAGCAGGTGAAGGTGGACCTGGACCTCGACCCGAGCTTGCTCGAGGAGCCTGAGGCGGACGCAGTCAAGACAATGCTGGCGTCACCTGAGTTCGCCACGTTCAAGCAGCTCTACTCGGCCAAGGCGGCTGCGGCTCGCGCGCAGCAACCTGCTGCGCAGCAGCCCACTCATCCTGCGCCTGCGGCTGATGGCACAGGAGGAGATGATGCAGAGCAGGTCCGTGCTGGCGACGATGACAATGACATGGAGGAGCTCTCGGATGAGAAGATGCAGCACGCGCTCGCCGCGGCGCGCAAAGAGGGCCCCGAGCATGAGCAGGATTTCGTGGAGTTGCTCAAGCAGCTCGGCGTCAAGGCGAAGAAGCAGTGGAGTGGGTGACGTACTCCATAGGTGCCGTGCCCCGCCTCTGTCAGGCATTCCGTTGTCTGCTACTGGTGGACCTGTACCGCCTCTACGTGGAGGTCCGAGGGTTGCCAGTGATGACCCCCTTTTTTACTGAGACGTTTAATGGGTCCTGCTGGAAGACGCTTCGTAGTAGATTGCGAGGGACGTCGGCAGCAATTGCATGCGCGCAAGAGATAGGGATAAGCACGGCCTTCCTAAGACAGGCAACGGCAACGACTCGGCCCCCTTGGTTTCCACGTCTTGTTCAGCCCCTCTTTGTTGAACGGGGAGACGGGCAAGTGCTCATGTGGGGTTGCTGCATTCGCTCGGCTGAGCATTGGATTAGGCTGGCCTCCAGGAGGTCCTTCCCCAGTCGTTCCTGGACGTGCGATCAGGGTGCTGGTCGGTTTTCCTGGCTGGCCCATGGCTTCGGTTTTCTAGATCTACTTGAAGACGGTGGAGGGCCTCAGTGAGGCCAACATCCAGATGATCGCCGAGATAGATCAGAATGTGCACGACCCGACACACACTGCACTCGCGGGGGATTGGAACTTATCACCACAGGTTCTTGAGGCCGCAGGAGTCCCGAGACAGTTGGGGATGCTGGGTTTGGCACCGATTGAGCATGCATGTCGCGCGCCGTCGACCAATTCGACAATCGACTTTTTCGTGATGGTGCCTGGCCTGGCAAGGCTTATATCTGGTGTCTCGGCGGTGATGTCTTGGGATGTGAAGCCCCACAGGCCAGTCCAGCTTAAGGCCCGTGCTGATGCCCTCTCACTCGGGCAACTTGTTTATCGCAGTCACCAGCGGCTTCCAGTGGGCGTGCCGTTCGGACCTCGTCCCCGACCCCCTGCGTGGCAAGGTGCTCTTGCTCATGCTGCTCAGGCCGCGGCGTGGGCCACGCGCGAGGCGGCCTCCGCAGCTTGGCGCATTTTGAACACTGCATGGGCTCATTTTGTGGATGTCGCAGAACTGGAGCTTACCCACACTTTGTGGATCGAGCCGACCGGGTTAGGTGAGAGACCGAGAGCGGTAAAAGCGTCGTGGGTTTCGATTTTCTACCGCCCGAGGGGCCCGGAGGACAAGCTCCAGGTCGTCGCAGGTTGGAAGTGGATGTACCCGTCCTATCCATATGTTTTACTTACGGTGCAAGACGCAAGCGAGGTGAACTCGCCGACTTGCATCCAACTCCAGGCGTCGCTGCAGGACTCCTTTCCTGGGGAAGGCCTTTCGGTGCGCCTCGACGTTTCTCTGCGTGCGATGCGCGCGCTGGCGAGGAGTTGGCAGCGCCAGAGTGGATTCCGCCAGCAGGAGTGGCTAGAGCAAGCATACCAGTTTTTGATGATGTTCGCGATGATTACGAGCAAGCAGGTTCTGATGGTGAAAGGATTCAGCAGGAGTCTTGGGACCGCTGGCAGGATCGGGCCATTGCAGGCGCTGCTAGAATCATGCATTGGTATACTACGCTGAAAAAGGTTTGGCAGCCGACAGTTATTCAGAGCTCGCCTGGAGTTTTTAATCATGATCCACATGCTCTTCTCGAGGTTGAAGCTCGGACGCTGGGGAAGTTCTGGGGGGGCTCGCCTGGGCCCCCCCGAAGCCCGGGCCCCACAGGGCCAGCGTGGAGGACCTTCGAAAAGCATCCTTGAGTTTCAGCTGTCACACAGCCCAGAGTCTAGATGGTTTTCACCCTCGGCATGTCGGCGCGCTCTCCGACGAGGGCCTCGTGTTTGGCCGCGCTCTACGAGTCCGTGGAGCGGCTCGGTCTTTTCCCCGCGCAGCTGCTGTGGATGCTGATGCCGCTGCTTGAGGAGCCCAGGGGAGGTCCCAGGCCTATCCTACTCCTGGGTGCATTCGTTCGGGTGTGGGAGCGGCTTCGTAGACCGCAAGCGGGCGATTTCCTGGAACGGGCCCAGCGGCCCTACTGGTCTTTCGGAGCGGGTCAGTCCGCCGAGGTCTCGATCTGGCAGCAAAGTGCTCGAGCTGAAGAGACCTCCGATAAGGGCGAGCACACGGCAGGCTTTATCTGGGACTGTATGAAGTATTATGGGTCGTTTAGGCCCCATTGGCTTCGGGATCGGGCACTCTACTGGCGTATCCCAGCGGTCCTCGTTAAGGTCCTATATAACCTCTGGAGGTCCCCGAGGGCACTCGGATTGGGAGCTCACCATTGCCCACTTATACAATTCAATTCACGGATAATGGCTTACCAGCGGGGCATATTTTCAACGGCGTGCTTGTGAAGGTGTACGCGATGTTCGAGTTCGACCTGTTGTCAAACAGAAACCCTGGGGCGAGTTTTGGGATCCCACGTCGATGACGGCGCGGTTTCGGCCCGCGGACCCGAAAACGTCATGCTGCACGATTTGACTAAGGCAGCGAGGGGTTTGAAGTGGGTATTCCAGAAGCGTTTAGGCGTACGGCTTGCTGAAGACAAAGGTGTATCATTCTTTTCTTCCAGCAGGGTTTCTGCGAAGCTATGCAAGCGGCTTCAGCCGATATGTCCTTATTCCGCCATGAACTCCACGGTGTCGCTGGGCGTGGACCTAGCGCCTGGGCAGGGGTTGTCGGCGAAGCAGGCGAGAGCTCGGCGACGGCGGCGCCTTCATGACATGCGCGTGCGCAGCCGTCTGCTCCAGCATTATAAGAAGAAGCGCCCCAGAGACCGCGCGCACATAAACAAGATATATGTAGCAGGAGTTCGACCAGCGGCAGGGTTTGGGAGCATGGTTCTCGGAGCTTCTGATCAAAAGCTAGCTTCTCTGCGGTCGGTGCTCATGTCTGGAAAGTCCCCGGCGCACCGAGGAGCCAGTGCGACTGCGAAGTGCGTCTTCCATGGAGACCCCGCGCGGCGGCAGGCGGTAGCCCCATCCATCATTACAGTGGTCCAACAGCCTCTGGCAGAGCCTCGCGGAGCCCAAGGTCAGTCAAGTCTCGTTCCGGGAGCACATTCGGATTTGGCGTGCCACATTGAGTTCGTCTCCTGAGCTTGGCCCCACCTGTTGACGTAAGTCCAGAGGCCCAGTGCATAGAATGCTCCTCTCCCTCCATAGGGTTGGGTGGCGTGCAGATAACGTTGCTCTGTGGCGAGATGACCGCGATCGGGTGGTTGACCTCCTGTATACCTCGCCCGCACTAGTTGCCAAGCAGCTCCAGGCTGGAGTTCTGAGAGCCTTGGAGCGCAAAGTGGCTAGTAGTTTGGATGATTTCAATGATGCGAGGGTCTGCCCAGGCCCAGTTGCAAAAGTGCTTCGTTCGCGCAAGTACACGGCCAGACAGAACTATTGGACGTCTGTGCTTTTTCATGAAAAAAAAACTATTCAGGAGCCGGCTGGACGGGAGATCGGATGCGTGTGTGTGGGTGCGAGCACGGGGGGGCGCGTCCGCTGCGTGGAGAACCCGACTCCTTGTTCCACAGGCAGTGGCTTTGCACGTGTGTCGCTGGGCAACGCCTGGAATATTTAAGCCAAGAGCTGATTGATGAAGTGAAAGCCTCTTCCTCTCAGGAACGTTTGTTCTGGTCGAGGCTCATAGTTCCTCAGCCCGCGGTCCCTGGGCCGCCCTGGAACCTCGACCCGATGTTTCAGGACTCGCGGGCGTGAGCCTGTGGTAGATGGATCGGCCGCGCAGCAGGTGTTTAAGGAGCTCCAGCGCGCTGCGTTCGGGGCTGTGTTTTTAGCACCGTGTCCTGAGTGCAAGATCCAGGCTCGTACGATGGGCACAGTTTGGCCCGCGCTCTTTCAGACTCCGCAGTCGGCGGAGCACCTCGGGATGGCCGCCCTGTGCAGCGTTGTAGAAGATACTTCTACCTCTCCTCGCAGTGACTGCGCTGGCGCCGTCAACTTACATAACGCCAGTCGGCGAGAGCAGCTGGATCCCAAACAAATGTTTGCTTGCCTTCGGGGGCCTGTCCTGGAGAAGGACCCCGAGGGCCTGGTAGGACGTGCTGCCTACACCCCTGCCCACAGGTCCGAGGATGTGATTTGGGCCCTGCCGATTTTGGAGCGTCGCATTGCTATGGGAAATGCCGATGCCGATAGGCTAGCCAAACATGCCATTACCCTCCACCCTGGGGCCCCGACCGAAGTCCTCGAGGCCCTGGATGTGTGTGACGCGTGTGAAGATTTTAGTTAAAATGTTTGATGCCGTATTCTCCTGCTACCCCAAGATGGAGTTCCGTCGCGTGCCGAGAGGCCTTTGGACCGCCGCTTTCAGAGATTCGAGCTGGCATGACTGGCGCGAGATTGACCCTGGGATGGCTTGGAGGTGCGTGCAGCGTTTTTCGATTTCATTTGACAAAGGAGAGATCGATGGTAGGATGTAAAAGGAGTCCCCACGGCGCTTTGTAATCTCAAGGATGCTGAGCTGCGGGGGCACTTATTCACTTGTGCTATGATTGACAATGAGGACCAAGAGCCCTTCGTGTATTGCTATAGGTGTGGTGCCTATGCTTCGAAAAGGTGTGTGTTTGCTGGCCGTTCGCTGTTGTGGGAAACGGGGTAAGAGCGGTGCTCAGACCCTGTTCCGTGTCAGGCAGGGGCTCCATCCGCACTATTACAATGATTATCGCGTAACGGAACCCTGCCGCCGCTCGGCAGATTTTGTTCTTGAGGCAGCGACCGCACAGAGCGGTAAGCCGACTGCTTTCCGCCCGCGCCTCGTGTCGACCCCTGGCATGGAGGCGCTAGCGGCCCGCGTCCGAGCGCGGGAAGAAGCCGCAGCCGCCGCCCGTCGATCGGGTTAAGGAGGGTTTGCTCTGTTCTGCCTCGTGGGCCTCCGAGGGAAAATCCTCCTCCACTTCCTCCTTCTTCCTCTACTCCTCCACCTCATCCTCCTCTTCCTCCTCCTCCCTCGCCCCACCCTCCTGCGGACCGCGGTCCCAACGCTCTTTGCCGCAGGCCCCACCTTTCTGCCACACGTGGCCCCCCCCAGCCATCGACCTGCCGTGGCCCCGGGGTCCGATGCGGGCCAACGCCGCGCTGTGCGAAGAAGCTGCGGCGCCCGGATCTCTGGGGGAGGAATGGGGCGAGGACCATATGAGGGCTCGGGCTTCTCGAGGGCCTGCATGCTTCCAGGGGCACCCTCTGCTCGGGAGCTTACTCCAGGGGTACCCCTTGACCGACCCGCGCATGGATTGACCCGGGTCAGTAGATCCCTGGGGCAGGGCGGTCCGGCATTTGCCCCCTGCCCAACTCCGTCTCCCTCTCTGCCTCTCCCTCCCCCCAGGATCTGGGCGTGGCAGTAGTTCCACAGCGGGCGTTCTCGCCGGGTTTCGGGCTCTGGGGCCCTCTCAGATCGATCCGGCTCAAAACGACGCAGACAGATAGGGGTCTAGGGTTCCGGGCGTAATTTTTCGCGATGTCTCGATTTTCGCACTGTCGGATCGCAGGGACCGACGAGCTTGTAGATGCACGACATCGGTCACCGCCGCCGCGGCCGACGTCGCGCCGACCCTGAGATCCGACGCCGTTGCGAGACAAAGATGCAACGTCGCGAAAGATCACGACGGGAGTCCCCCCCAGATGGGATGGGCCCCAGGTTTCCACGGGCACGGACGCCGACGCCGACGCCGACGACGACGCCGACGACAACGAACCACCCCACACTCAACAGGGGGAGGGGCGGGGGAGGCACACGCACTCATGACCTCGCCAAGCCCACGGGGCCATGGCCACGGTGGGGGGGGCCGGCGATCCCATTCACGAGGCCAGACCCCCTCGAGTTATGAACATAATCACGACGGGAGGTTTTTCATTATGCTTGGCCAGTGGGGGCCCTTACTGGCCCTCGGGACCGTCAAAAAACGACTCAGGACGAAAAACCGGTCCCGGGGAATGGATCCAGACCGCTGGGGGTCGACGTCATGAAAAATTCATGACGTCGGGGGTCTGGGAGGCCTGCAGCTTTTGCAAGGCTCACGGGCGTACCTTTCCAGCGGGGGGGGAGGGGATCCCATGACCTTGGGGGGAGGGGGGGGGGGCGGCGATCCCATTCACGAGGCCTGCAGCTTTCGCGGGGCTCACGGGCGTACCCCTCCAGCGGGGGGGGGGAAGGGGACCCCATGACCTTTGCGAAGGGGGGAGCCGGAGCCCTGGATCAGAATTGTCCGAGCCAGATCGATCCAAGCTGGCCCGATGGGACAGAAACCGCCCCCGCCCCCCCGCCGCGGGCGCCCGCCGAGATGGGCCCGTTTGCCCCTGGCCTGAGGCGGGCGCGTCCGCGGGTCGGTCTCCGCCGCCCCCTTTTTTCCCAGGGATCGAACCCACTCTCTCCACCATCCATGCCATCCATGTGGCTGGTGTGGCTGTTTTTTCGTGTCTCGTTTGTCTGCGTTTGTCTGCGTTTGTCTGTTTTGTCTGCGTTTGTCTGCGTCAGCATCATCATCAGCATCATCATCAACATCATCATCAGCATCATCACCAACATCATCATCATCATCAGGGACATCATCGTCATCACCATCAACGTCATCACACGTATGATCATCATCATCAGAATCGCCACCATCGTCATTATCGTCGTGGTCGTAGCCGCCACTGTCATTTACTTGTCCGTGCGGTCATCGACATAAGCACCGTCGTCGCCCCCGTCATCATTATCGGAGGAACGTACGGGATGAGGAGGCAGATGGGGGGGACTTGCAACATAAGAACTAAACATTTTCGAGTTGGGTTGAGGGCTAGGGGCCTATGGTCACAATGCTTCTTCTTACCACAATATCATCCTCATCATTATCCTCCTCTGCTTCTGCCCTCCACCCTTGCGTCCAAGGCCGTCACGGCCCGCGCGTCCTTACCGCGCCGCCCAAGGCCCTTGCATTCTTGGACACTTGCACCCGTGCAGCCATGCACCATTGCATCCTTATCTTGCCGCCCGTAGCCCTTGCATCCTTATCGTGCGTCTTTTTATCTATGTTGACATTTGGTTCAGCGTTCTGGCCCAAGCGTTCTGGTCAGCGTTCTGGCTCAGTCATGAGCCACCCCGTCCGCCTGCAGCTCGCGAACGCGATTCGCGAGCTGCCCGAGGACGCCCTCGCGAAGGGCGCGCCGCTCTGCGAGTGGAACCAGCACGGCCGCAAGGCCATTTCACCTCCTCCTCTTCCTCCTCTTCTTCCTGCTCCGCCCCATCCCACCCTAGAGGCCATCGCGGGGATCGGGAACTACCTATTGACGAGCGGGTGGTGGCGCGTGCTGCGGGCGGCGTTCGAGGTCGCAGTGTCTGAAATACATGCGTGTACTACTACTACTACTACTACCACCACTACTACTACTACTACTACTACTACTACTACTACTACTACTTCTACTACGGCCACGACTACGGCTACGGCTACGACTACTACTGCTACTGCTACGACTACTGCTACTGCTACTGCTACTGCTACTGCTGCTGCTACTGCTACTACTACTACTACTACTACTACTACTACTACTACTACCACTACCACTACTACTACTACTACTACTACTACTACTACTACTACTACTACTACTACTACTACTACTAGTTCTACTGCTACTGCTACTGCTTCGGTTACTGTTACTGCTGCTGCTACTACGTACTACTACTTATTCCTCGACTTCTGTGCCCCACCCAGATCAACCAGACGCTAACGTTCGAGCTCATCGACTGGGAAGTGGCCTTCTCCATCGTGCCTTATCTTTCCCATCCTCCTGCTCTTCCTCCTCCTCCTCCTCCGTCCTCGTGCTCCCCTCGAGCACCTCATTCTCCACCCCCTCCTCGCCAGCCTTCTTATCCCCGTCCGACTCCTCCCTCTTACTTCCCCTCCAATTCTTCGCCGTACTTGCCTCCGCATCCTCTTCCTCCTCCTTCTCATCCTTCGTGGTGCTCTCCTCCTCCGTCCTCGCCTTCCTCGTCCTCTTCGCCATCCTCCTCCTCCTCCGCCTCGTCATCCTCTTCCTCGTCCTGCCCTCCTCTTCCTCCTCCGCCTCTCGCGTTGCCAGTCCTCTCCTCATCCCTTTTTCGGTGCTGCAGCAGGGGACCGATGCTGCCGTCGTCTGCTGCGAGGCCAAAAAGACGCTCGACCTATTCTCGGGATATAGGAGGGCCTTGAGGACCGATTAGGGAACCAATATGACGACGGAGGAGAGGAGGTGGAGGTGGAGGAGGAGGAGGTGAGGAAGGATGAGGCGGATGAGAGGAGGAGGGGGGGAGGAGGAGGTGAGGAAGGATGACGAAGATGGCGAGACAGAGGAGGTACAGGAGGAGAGATGGCCACGAAGGATGAGAGGGAGAAGGTGGTGGAGGAGGAGGAGGTGAGGAGGTGAGGAGGAGGAGGAGGTGGCGGGAATAAACTGCGAGGGGGAGGTGGAGGAGGAGGCGGAGGAGAGTGAAGGGGAGGAGGAGGAGGTGAGGAAGGATGACGAAGATGATGAGAAAGAGGAGGTATAGGAGGAGAGATGGCCACGAAGGATGAGAAGGAGAAGGAGGGGGGTGAGGAGGAGGAAGAGCAGGGGGGTGAGCAGGACGAGGAGGGCCAGGATGACTAGGATAAGTAGGAGGAGGAGAAAGAGGATGAGGAGGATGCACCACCCCAGGAACAAGTGGGACCTTGGCTTGGAGCTGCAGCGCCTGATGAAGGCCCCTTTTACCCCGTCGCCCAAGCAGCCGAAGATCACAGTTCACAGCAGGGCGATGGTGCAGGGGATGATGTTCGACGGAGACAGCGATGCCGACAGCCTCGTCGAAGTATCGAGCGACGGCGGTCGGCGGGATAAATCGTCCTACTCGTCGTCGTCGTTGTCGTTGTCGTCATCCTCCTCCTCCTCCTCCTCATCCTCATCCTCATCCTCATGCTCCCTCATCCTCCTCCACCTCCTCCTCCTCCTCCTCCTCCGCCTCCTCCTCCTCCTCCTCCCCCTCCCCCTCCTCCCAAAACCTCTCCTCCTAGCACGTCCTGTATCTTCGTTGTCGTCGGTATTCCCCGTCTAACGTTTACGTCCCCCCCCATTCCCCGCTCCTCATCCCAACCCGCATCAACTTTTCTCCTCGGTCGGTCCTCCCTCCCCGCTCCCCTCACTCTCGTCGTCATCATCCCCATCCGTCCAATGCTCGTCCTCGCCGCCCTCGTCATCCCGTCTGCCCGCCCGAGGTGGCACGACGCGCCCTGCCAGGAGGGGCAAGACCGCGGCGGTGGCGCTTCAGGATTCCCCCTCCTCCTCCTCTTCGTCCTCCTCCTCCTCCTCCTTCTCCTCCTCCTTCTCCATCTCCTTGCTCTCCTCGTTCTTCCCGTCTACCTCGTCCTCTACCCCCTCGGCAGTCAGCCTCATCCCTCTCTTCCTCAATCTCAGATTCCTTCTGCTCCCCTCCAGCGCACTCCCCTCCATCCTCCTTCTCGTCTTCTTCCTCTCCTCGCCGTGCCCCCCTCACCCTCCTCATCACTTGGCATGTGCCCACTCCTCCTCCGTGTGCCTCATCTCCCCCCTCCTCAGCCTCGTCCTCGCCTCCCCCTCCTCCTCCTCCTCCTCCTCCTCCTCCTCCCCATCGCCCTCCTCCACCTCCTCCTCCTCCTGCTCCCCCTCCCCCTCCTCCCCCTCCTCCTCCTCATCGTCGCCGTTTCGTTCATCCTCGCCCCCCTCTGCGAAGAGGCCGTCAGCAAGGCGGGCGACGGCGCCCGCGCGGAGAGCGACGATGCTGAGGACGAGGGCGGGGACGGGCTGACCGAGGACGAGGGCGATGACGACCTCGAGGACGACGAGTCCGAGGAGCGCGAGGAGGACAGCGAGGCCGAGTCCGAGGAGCGCAGCGACAAGAAGATGCAGTCGATCGCCATGAAGCGCAGCGACAAGACGCAGCAGTCGATCGCCACGAAGCGCAGCGACAAGAAGAAGCAGCAGTCGATCGCCGAGAAGCGCAGCGACAAGAAGCAGCAGCCGTCGATCGCCGAGAAGCGCAGCGACAAGAAGCAGGCACAGATTGCCGATAAGCGCAGCGACAAGAAGCAGCAGTCGATCGCCGAGCAGCGCAGCGACAAGACGCAGCAGTCGATCGCCGAGACGCCCATCGCCAAGAAGCAGGACGAGGCCTCCTTCACGGTGAAGGAGATCGAGGGCTCTCCGTGGGCGGTCCGCATCATAGACGGCGCCAAAGCCGACGACGTCATCCCGATGAAGGACGGGACCGCGTGCTGGACGTGGGAAGATGGTGACAGGTGGTGCCCGTCCCCGCCCATGGCCTTCCCCGACTTCAAGACGCCCAAGCGCGCGGCGAAGGCGGCGGGGGGCGTCAGCGGGTCGAAGGAGAAGGAGCCGAAGCTCGGTGGCAAGGCGAAGGGCAAGGGCAAGAAGGGCAAGGGCAAGGCTGCCAAGGCGAAGGGCAAGGATAAGGACAAGGACAAGGAGAGCTCCAAGAAGGTGGACAGGGACAAGGACAAGGACAAGGACAAGGACAAGGGCACCGACAAGGACAAGGACAAGGACAAGGACAAGGACAAGGACAAGGACAAGGACAAGGACAAGGACAAGGACAAGGACGGCGGCGACGACGGCACGGTGAACGACATCGACAAGGACGACATCCAGGCGGACAAAGAGAAGATCATCGAGTGCCGCAGCTTGTGCGAGAGGGCTGGCGACTACAAGGTGTGATGGTCCCTCCGAATCCTCGTACTCGTCGTTTTCATCCTCCGTAAGCTTCACCCCTCTCCTCCTCACCAGTCCCGTCTTCTCCGATTCCTGCCTCGGCATGCTGCTGCCCCTCCCCATCATTCTCCTCCTCCGCAATCTCCTCTCCTCACCCTCCCCTACTCGCGCTCCTCCTCGCCCTCGTCATCCGCTCCCTCGGCGTCGTCGCCGTCGCCGTCGTCCTCCTCCCCTCATCCTTGTCCCCCCCATGCTCATCCTCATCATCATCATCAGCATCATCATCATCATCATAGTCATCATC
>CAUYUJ010020147.1:127500-163084 GCA_963575745.1 Prorocentrum cordatum
GATAGGCCTCAGGAGTGAAGCCCGTGGTCGACCTTTCTCTTCCTCGTTCTCCTCTGAGCCATTCCGCCCCTCCCTCCTCCTCCTCTTCCTCATCCTCCTCATCTTCGTGTTCCTCCTCAGCCTCCCGAGCCTTTTCATCCCCCTCATCTTCCTCCTTCCCCTCCTCCTCGTCGGCACTCCTGTGCAATTCGTGCGCGACGGGGCCGACGGGCCTCTGCGTCTAGGCGTGATGTCGGAGCGAGGTGCAGATGCCAGTGCCCCCAACTGGCCCCAAGACACAACAGGAAAACCACTCAAGGCACCAAACGATCCTAAGGAGAGGGTCGCTACTACCAGGGAACGCGTGCGACATTAGCCTGGCGAGGGACCCAACCATATGCAGGTGTGAGTGCAGCAATTTTGATATCAAGTCCAACTTTCCCCCTTCCTCCTCTTCCTCTTCACCGTGCCCTCCTCACCCTTCTCCTCGGCGTTGCCCTCCTCCTCCACATCCTCCTCCTTCACCGTTCCCCATCCTCCCCCTCCTCCTCTTCCTTATCCACCTTCTGTGCGTGTTCCTCCCCCGCCTCCTCCTCCTCCTCCTCCGCTTCCTCCTCCTCCCCCTCCCCCTCCTCCTCCTACTCCTCCTCCTCCCTCTCCTCCTCCTCCTCCTCCTCCTCCTCCTCCTCCTCCTCCTCGTGGGCACTCCTGTGCAATTCGGGCGCGACGGGGCCGACGGCCTTCTGCGTCTAGGCTTGCGGTCGGAGCGCGAGGTGCAGACGCGAGCGCCAAACCAACGGCTCTAGGGAGAGGGCCGAGACTACCAGGAAACGCGCATGACAAAACATCAAAACCTTGGATGTCCTGGAGAGCCTCGGATAGCGAGGAGGAAGGGGGAGGGGGCGGCGAGAAGGACTATGCTAAGAAACATGCACATGCACATACACATAAACATACGCACGGAGAGAAGGGGAGAGAGCGATAGAGAGGGAAGTAGAACAATAAAACGAGATGAAGAAACATAACGTGAGAGAAAACGGAACATTCAACGAGGAGGACCTGCAATTCCGTTGCGGTTTCAACAACGCGTGGCATAGCGATCCTAGGTGTCGGGCCACGTGCGCTTGTCTATACACGGAAGTATGTTGTCTTTGCACCGCTTCGCGGCGCGGCGGGCACCCCGCAAAACAGTGCCGACGCGATAGACAAGAAGCACACACCGCCACGACCGACTGAAATCACCGACAACATCATTGCTGCGCGAACGGAAAACGCATGAGCAAAACGAGAACGGACGACCCAAAAGAACGCCTAAGCCTAAGAATGCAAAACCGATAACTGAAAACCATGTTAACACGATATACAATAAAGCCCAAGAGAGCTGCAACCAACTACACGTCACATACAAATTTGGCAAAGTACCGTGGGAAGTTGAAGGTCGACCAATCCAGGCGCCAGCTGCCACATATCACACCAAACTACTGCAAGGCCGCTGCAGGTGCCAAACACTGCGCGCACAGATCTACGGGACCCCAAGTTCGTACGACGCGCCCCGCGTTGACCCATTTAGCGTCAAATACTGCAAGGTAACGCAGGTATGCCCAAACTGTTAGGCACGATTGCAAGCACGCAAATCACGACACCCTGAAATATACGAGGGCGGCGTGCACACACCACACCTGTTCACGCCCGCAAGAAGGGCACATTGTATGCAACAGCCCTACCAGAATGCACCATGGGGCCCTTCCAGGGGGGCAGGCGTGCATGAAAGGTGCATTTCTAACAATGTCCAAGCGAGCTCGTTCCTGGACCCCCGTCTGGCCAAATATCCAACGCACGCAAAGGCGCGCGCATCCGCAAGGACGCGCGCGCGCGTCCGCGCGTGTGGGGCGGCTCCGCCAAATTCCAGATTGACCTGCATGTGAAACCACATGCTGAGTTGGATATCCAATCGGCCACAGCCGAGGAACAAGTTAAGTTCCCACGCCAACACGGCGACCTTTCTATTTTGGGAATACAAAACCCAACGTGTCAGAGAATGCGCGCGGACGCGCGGACGCGCGCGCGCCAGCCAGCACGCCCGCGCGCGCGGGAACGCCTAAGAGCTTTCCAGGCGGACCAACATGCGGAACCGCATGGTGCCTTAAAAGTCGAATCTGCCAGGCGGCTTTAGTTCTCAGGCCAACATGGTGACCCTTCTCACCTGTGGTCTACAGACCCCAGCACGCGCGGGGCGCGCGCGTCCGCGCCCGCGTCCACTCGGACGCGCGCTTGAAAAGGGTTCCGCAAGGCCCCATATCGACCTACATGCGAAACTCTGTTATGGTGACAGTCCCGTCGGCCACCGCTGCGGGCCGATTTTAGCTGCTTGACTAAAGCCGAACGTGTATTCTGGATTCTACCAACCCAACACGCGCGATGGCACGTGCAACCGTGCGGGCGCGCGTCCGAGCGTCCGCGCGTGCGGTGCGCTTTCACAGGCCCCCCATACGGACTTCCATGCGAAACTGCACGTCCACGTGGAAATCCGATCGGTCACCGCCTCGGGGCGACTGCGCGTGTCAGGCCAACGCGGCGCCCTTTCCATTCGGGAGAATACAGAACCCAACGCGCTCGGGGACGCTCGCGGCCGCGTGGGCGCGCGCGCGCCCTCGCGCCTGCGCGCTTGGGAAGCACAACGACCTTCTGTATTGGCCCGCAGGAGAAGCCGCATGTTAAATGCGAAATCGTATCGGCCACCGTTCATGGCGACTTCATTTACTAGGCCAACATGGCGACGCCCCTAATCTGTGAAATACGAAACCACAGCGCGCGCGAGGACGCGCGCATCCGCGCGCGCGCCCGCGCTGACGGTCTCTTACCACAGGGCACTGCACTGACCTACGTGTACGGCTGCACGTTAATGAGGGAGGTCCAATCGGCCACCGCCGCGGACAGGCTTAACATCTAAGTCACCACCGCGGCCTTTCTATCATGTGATAAACCAAGCCCAACACGCGCGCGCAAGACGTTTCCGAAAAGTGTTATATAGACTTACGCAGGGAGCAGCGCGTTCATTTGAAAACAGGTCGGTCGCCGCGGAGGGGGGCGCCTTTAGTTTGCAGGCCAACATGGCGACCCTCCTGATCAGTGAAATGCAATGCCCAGCAGGCGCGGGGACGCGCACGTGGGACAGTTACGCACGCTTCGATGCTGGCCTGCCTAAGTGGGAGATGCACAACCCAGCACGCGCGAGGACTTGCGCTGGGGTAGGTGCGGCAATGTTTGTTATTGGTGCACAAAACCAACTGAACGTTGAAGTGCAAACACCGTCTGTCGCTGCTGCGGGGCGACGTTCGCCTCTACGCCACCACAGCGCACTTCCTGTTCTGGTGCTCAACAAGCCCAGAACGCGCGAGACCGCGGGCGTGAGGCGCTCCTTAATTAAGGCATCCTGCTGGCTTGAATGTGAGACTGCGTGCCAGGTTGAACGCACGATTGGTCACAACCCAGGGGCGCCTTAGCTTCTGCGTCAAGATGGCGACCTCGCGCGCGCGTCCGCGCGTCCGCGCGCCTGGGGCAGTCCAGGAAAGCTTTGGATTTACAGGTTCGCCTGCACGTGAAGCCGCATGTTAAATTGGGAATATCACCAGTTACTGCTAAGGGGCTGCTTTCGTGCCTAGGCCAGCAGGGCGGCAGATCTAATCTGGGATGTGCAAAAACCCAGCGCGCGCGAGGATGCTCGCGTGAAGCCCCCGTTTCAGAAGGCACAATAATGTGCTGAATTGGATTGCATTGGCAACCGAATGTGGAAGCGGGGGTCTAATCGGCCACCGCTAAAGAGGGCCGCCTGTTTCATGGCTAACATCGCCACCTTTCCGTTCTGGGATGCGCCGCGCCCAGCACGCTCGAAGGCGGGCGCGCCCGCGCGCCCCCGCGCGAGGGAGACGCCACCGCAGGGCCCCGCTTCGAGCTGTATGCGAAACTGCATGTTAACTTGGAAATCCGATCGGTCGCCGCTAAGGGTTGGTTTTTGTTCCCAGGCCAAACTCGCGATCTTTCTGTCCTGGGGGCAACAAGAACACGGCGCGCGCGGGGGGGGGGGGGGCGCGCCCGCGCGGACGCGCGCGCGCCCGCGCGCGTGAGACGCCCCCCCCCCCCCCCCCCCCCCGTCAAGCGGCATGCAGGTCTTCATATTGACCCTCGGTCGTCGCTACGGGGCGGCGTAAATCTCTACGCCAACATGGCGGCTGTATCATCTGGGACCCAACGTGTGCGAGGACGCGCGCGTGCGACGGCTCTGCAGGGTCCCACCTTTATTTTCAATGCCAGCATGGCGGCCTATCTATCCTGGCGAATACGAAACCCAGAACGCGCGATGACGCGCGCGTCCGTGGGTTCGCGCGCTCGCCCGCGAGCCCGCGCGAAAAGCCCGCGAGGTTCCATCATGACCCACGAGAGGAAGCGCATGTTAAGAGAGAGGTCCAGGTGGCCACCGCCAAAAGGCGACTTGGGTTCGAGGCCAATGCGGCGACCCCCCTATCTGCGAAGCGCACTACCCGAGGCGCGCGGGGACGCGCGCGCCCGCGCGGACAAGCGCTTGAGGAGGACCAGCAAGGGCAGTGATTGGCTCGCGTGCACAGCCGCAGTGCGAGGTGGAAGGCTAATCTGCCGCCGCTGCGGTGCGAAATTTGACTTCTAGGTCAGCATCGCATTATTCTGCTGTGGGGTACACCAAACCCAACGCGCAAGACAACGCGCGCGCTCGCGCGATTGACGCGGTTCCGCAAGGTCCCACATTTGACTTACATGTGCAAACGCAGGCAGGTTGAGTTGGAAACCCAATCGGTCGCCGCTAAGTGGATACTTGAATTTCCAAGCCAACATGGCGATTTCTCCCATCTGGGAAACACAAACACAAACCCAACGCGCGCGAGGACCACCGCGTCCGCGCGCGCGAGAATGCCCCGCAATGTTCTGCATTGGCCGACATGTACAAACGCACGTTAAGGTGGAATGCCAATCGGTCACAGCTAAGGGGCGATGTTGGATTCTAGGCCAACGTGGCTGCCTTTTGGGCGATGCACCGCATGGCGCGCGCGAGGAAGCGCGCGCGCGCGTCCGCGCGCGCATCTGCGCGGAAGCGCGCTTGGGACCCCCCCCCCCCCGAAGGTTCTATATGGACTTGCATGGTGCTCAACCGCATTAAAATGACACCGCTGCCGTTCTATTCAGGCATCTATCAAACCCAGAGCGCTCGAGGGCGCGCGGGCGCGCTCGCGCCCGCGCGCGCGCGCACCGCAAGTTAAGATGGCAACCCGGCCCGTCCCGTTAAGGGGCGGCTTTAGCGTCGAGCCCAGCATGCTGGTCTCTCTGAGCGGTGGAACACGAAGCCCAGCGCGCGTCCGCAAGCGAACCCGCGTTGGTCGGAGGTTGCCCCAAGCCGACACAATGTGCCATAGGTTAATCAAATCACCCCAGGCACTGCAGGGCAACGTGAGCTCGCTGCAACCTCTGAATGTAACTCGTCCTTAAGTTGTCGCACGCAAATTCAAGCACAATGAGGCAAGGCGGGCGCGCTGTAACTGATTCCGCGGTGTTGCAAGCTTTCGGCGGTTAGCGCGCGCCTGCCAAGTCTTGCAGGGCAGTGCAGGGTGGCTGCATGGCCTGACACGATACTGCGCGCTAGTTCACACCCCAGCAAATTCGCACAACGCGTTGCGCTATGTCGTTGGCAGCGCCAAGCGCCGCAAGGCTATGCAAGGTGGCCGTGGGCGGATGTGCACCATCACACATTACACCCTGTCCCTCCAAGCCGTTGCAAGCTTGCTCTGGCGACCCCGCATTCTCTGCATGCCGCGACAAATGACGACGCGATGCTTCGCAGTATTTGAAGCCGCTGCACGTTACAACAACCATCTGCCACATATTACAGGTACGCACAGTTTGCCAAGTTGTTACAAGTTGCCACTGAGCTTACCAAATTACATGAAGATCTGCCAATATTCCACGCGCCACTACACATTATTCCGAGCTGTCGCATATTCGGCAAATGCACCGCAAGTTACGGGAATATGTTGCAAGCTTTCAGACGATGCCGCAAGTTACCGCACATTGCCGCAAACTAGGCACGCACACGGCAAATATTGCTAAGCTCCTGCGAGCAAGCGTAAGTTTTGCCACGTTACCATAAGCTATACCAAATTGTTGCAAGTTTCTCGGAGTTGTGGCACGCTTCCAGGAGTTATGCCCAGTTGCTGCGGGTTGCCACAAGATAAGCCAAACTATTGCAAGTAGCGCCAAGATTCTACATGGTGGCACACGTTAGTCCACGTTGTCATAAGTTCTACTAAATTGTTGGAAGTTACCCGAAGTTGTGGCAAGCTTCCAGGAGTTATGCCAAGTAGCTGCAAGTTGTCACAGGATATGCCAACGTTGTACACGTATTACTAAGTTTGTGCAAATTAACACACATTCCTCCAGCTTACCCAAAGATGTGCCAAGTTGCTGCTGGTTTCTAGGAGTTCCCAGACGTATGCCAAGTTGTTGCCAGTTACCACAACAAACGCCAAGTTATTGCAGGTAGCACGAAGTTTCTATAGGCTATTACGCATTCTTACCAGTTGTCACTAGTTATGCCAAGTTGTTGAGAGATGCGGCAAGTTATGGCGAGTTTGCACAGGTTACGCCAGGTTGTTGCCAATTCCGAACAATTTTCGTACATTCTGGCGAGTTTTCACAAGCCAGCACACATTGTGCCAAGTTAACACAAGTTATGATTAGTTTCTCGCTGTTTTGCCATATTAGCTAAGTCACGCGGCGCAGCGGCGATCCACTTGAAAGCTTAGCGGGCCGCGCCCCGCGGGGGCTTGCTCGGCCTCTGCGCGCGCGCGAGCGCGTGCGCGTGCGTGGCGCTCGTGCGCGTGAGTGCGCGTGCGTTTGCGTGTGCGCGTTTGCGTGTGTGTGTGTGTGTGTGTGTGTGTGTGTGTGTGTTTGTGTGTGTGTGCGTGTGCGTGTGCGTGTGTGCGCGAGCGCGTTTGCATTGGCGCGCGCGCATGCGTGCGCGCGAGAGGGGCGGGGCGCGCGCGCGCGCTGCGGCGCGGGGAGGGGCGGGGGGGGGGGGGGGGCTTGCGCAGCGGGGGGAGGATGGGGGGGTGGAGGGGAGGGGCTCGGATGCCAGAATCGAACGTTGACCGTCTAGGGCGGGACGGCCGAAGTCGAATCCTTAAGGGGCGCGCGCGCCGATTCCGACGCGCGCGTTCCGCCCGTCCTGGATCCGACCCAGCGCGGGGGGCGCGCACGCCATGGGCCGACGAGCGGTGCGTTCGGGATGAGAGCGGGCGCCCCCCGCGCGCCGCCCGAAACTCGGGTTGCCAGCGTCGTCTGGGCCGCCCGCGGCGCGCGGGCGCGCGGGAATGCTTGCGCCGCGAACGCGACCTAGAACAGGGCGCTGCACTGCAATCTACGCGCGGAAGTTCTTACACATGAGTCCACAGTTTTAGCCGCGCGATTGCATGGTGACGCAATGAAGAAGCCACATGTCATCAATTTTCCCAGGCGCGCGCAATGCAATGTAAAATGCTGCAGGCGCTGCCGAATCGTGCTCGGCTATGAGTGAACCCATCGACCAGCGCAACATGACGGAGAACGTGAATTGTTCTTCTTGTTTGTGTGTTTGTGTCTGCGCGAACGCATCCGCGCGCGCGGAGCGGGGGGGGCTGCTCGCCATCTCGGAAGTCGGTGGTGGGGGTGTTAGCCTGGCGGTGCGCAGCAGTACCGCGCGAGGCGCGGCGCGCGCAGAATTCCTGAATGCGCGGGCGTGGCCCGAATGCCAGCCGCGCTGGCTCGGCAATTCGGGCGCCCCACTCGCGCGCAATGTCGGCTCATCTTCCAGCGCGCATTCTCGCGCGCGCGCGAACGCCAGATTGCGCGGCGCGCGCGACGCGGGCGCTTCCTGCTCGTCGGGGCAGCTTCGGGCGACAACGCGCACAAACGCCAGCGCGAAACAGAAGCCGATTCACAGAAATCAGACAAAAGCTGCACGCCCAACCGCAACGAAACGCAGGGGCGAACCGCGGACGAGAGGATGCAAAAGCATACAAGCGCAGACACACAACCTACACAAACGCAGCGAAACGCACACACCCACGAAGACAACAAGCAAACACGAAACGCAGACAAACACACACAACCGCAGACATTTGCAGACACGAAACGCAGACAAACGCAGACAAACGCAGACGAACGCAGACGAACGCAGACACGGAACGCAGACAAACGCAGACAAACGCAGACAAACGCAGACACTAAACGCCGACAAACGCAGACATTTGCAGACACGAAACGCAGACAAACGCAGACAAACGCAGACATTTGCAGACACGAAACGCAGACAAACGCAGACAAACGCAGACAAACACAGACATTTGCAGACACGAAGCGCAGACAAACGCAGACAAACGCAGACAAAATGAGACAAACTGAGACAAAATGAGACAAACTGAGACAAAATGAGACAAACGCAGACATTTGCAGACACGAAATGTCTGCGTTTGTCTGCGTTTGTCTGCGTTTGTCTGCGTTTGTCTGCGTTCTGTGTCTGCAAATGTCTGCGTTTGTCGGCGTGTGTCTGCGTTTGTCTGCGGTTGTCTGCGTTTCGTGTCTGCAAATGTCTGCGTTTGTCGGCGTTTGTCTGCGTGTGTCTGCGTTTCGTGTCTGCAAATGTCTGCGTTTGTCTGCGTTTGTCTGCGTTTGTCTGCGTTTCGTGTCTGCGTTTGTCTGCGTTTGTCTGCGTTTCGCGTCTGCACATGTCTGCGTTTGTCTGCTTCTCGTGTCTGCAAATGTCTGCGTTTGTCTGCGTTTCGTGTCTGCGTTTGTCAGCGTTCCGTGCTTGTTTCTTTGTCTCCGTGCGTGTGTGTGTGTGCATTTGTCTGCGTGTCGTGCCTGTTTTTTTGTCAGCGTGTCGCGTCTGCGTGTCGTTTCTGCGTTTGTCTGTGCGGTTGAATGTGTGTGCTTTGCGTTTGCGGCTGCTTGCGGTTGTCAACGCGCGTTTGCGTTCGATGTCTGCATCTGTTTACGGTTGCCTGCGGTTGTCTGCGTTTCTCTTGTGTGTTGTTGTCGGCGCGTGTGGTTCCGTTCTCGCATGTTCCGCCCGTATCTTCACTTGATGTTGCACGCGTTGGGGGTTGATCCTGCGTGGTGTGCAAGCTTGGTTTGCGCGTGTTTCGGCATTGTTGTTCTCTGTTTCACAAGCTCGGGTTGTCCAGCCTGTTTCGGCCAGTGCCTGTCAATGGCATGTACATCTGCCCAGGGCTGCACTGGCAAGCGCACATGTATACACATCTGCCCGTGCACGCACATATACACACGGGGCTCCGCGGACATAGTCTGCACACCCAGCGGCATGAACTTATGGCACAACCATGCACTCGCGAATCTACGTACATATACAAAAGCCATGGACGCGGGCCGACGCAAACAGACAAACCGCGACCACGCAAACAAACACCGACACACGCAGAGACACAACGACATAAGCCGACAAACGCAGACATACGCAGACAAACAACGACACACACAGACACGCGACGAAATATGCAGACGCCCGAAGGCGCACAACTACAGCAGCAGACGCTCGAAGACATGCAGACACGCGCAGGCGTGCGGTGACAAAACAGACGGCTGGACACATACGTATATCTACACATACATACACTTATAAACACGCACCGAGCGCATATATAAACAACATACATACATAGACAGCGCACATACACGCATCTATATATATATATATAGACACACGTAGGCAGACACCTAACAGTTGCACACCATGCGCATGCATACTGCCGCACGCCCCCCCCCCCCTCCTCCCCCGTCAGGCATGCTGGCGATGCTGGAAGCGGGGAGGGGGCGGGGGGAATGCGGGGAGGAGGCTGCGGCGTCGAAGCGCCGAAACATTATTGCGTTGCACGCCCAGCCCGCAAGGGTCTCGGGGAAGGGGGGGGGGGGGGGTCGGCGGGAGGGGTTGGACTTGCATCGCATTCAAAAAACAGTCCATGGGCGAGACAAACCTCTCACAAGAATTCCGCGCGCGGTTTCCCGAATGGCACTCCACGGGCGGAAAACAATTCGCAAGGGCATTCCATGGGCGGGAAACGTTCCCCGCCAACGGAATGCCCTTGGAGTCGTTTTCTGGCACATGAAGTGCCATTCTGGGCGCCGCCCGTGGAATGCCATTCTGAAGCAACAGGGCGCTGGCCGACGCAAACAGACAAACGGCGACATACGCCGACAAACAGCGACATAATCAGACACACAGCGACATAAGCAGACAAACACCGACATACGCAGACAAACAACGACATTACCAGACGCGGGCAGACAAACAACGACAAACACAGACACACGCAGACAAACGCAGACGCGCGCAGACACACAACGACATACACAGACACACGGAGACACACAACGACATACGCAGACACGCGACGACAGATGCAGACGCGCGCAGACATGCGGCGACAAAGCAGACAAACCCAGACATCAGCAGACGCAATGAGACGAAGGCCGACATACGCAGACGCACAGCGACATACACCGACAAACAACGACACCAACAGACGCGCGCAGACTCACAACGACAAAAGCAGACACACGAAGACATATGCAGACGTTCGCAGACAAACAACGACATACGCAGACAAACGCAGACATAAGCAGACGCACGGCGACAAAGCAGACAAACACAGACATAAACAGACGCAGGGAGACGAAGTCCGACCTACGCAGACGCGCAGCGACATACACCGACAAACACAACGACATTACCAGACGCGCGCAGACAAACAACGACAAACACAGACACACGCAGACAAACGCAGACGCGCGCAAACACACAACGACATCACAGACACACGGAGACACACAACGACATACGCAGACACACGACGACAGATGCAGACGCGCGCAGACATGCGGCGACAAAGCAGACACACCCAGACATCAGCAGACGCAATGAGACGAAGGCCGACATACGCAGACGCACAGCGACATACACCGACAAACAACGACACCAACAGACGCGCGCAGACTCACAACGACAAAAGCAGACACACGAAGACAGATGCAGACGTACGTGGACAAACAACGACATACGCAGACAAACACAAGCATAAGCAGACGCACGGCGACAAAGCAGACAAACACAGACATAAACAGACGCAGCGAGACGAAGTCCGACCTACGCAGACGCGCAGCGACATACACCGACAAACAACGACATCAGCAGACGCGCGCAGACAAACAACGACATGCGCAGACACAAGGAGACATATGCATACGTAAGCAGACAAACACCGACATACGCAGACGCACGACGACAGATGCAGACGCGCACAGACATGCGGCGATAAAGCAGGCATGCGAAGACATAAGCAGACGCAAGGAGACGAAGGCCGACATGCGCAGACGCGCAGCGACATACACCGACAAAGCACGACATCAACAGACGCGCGCAGACAGACAACGACATACACAAGCACACAGAGACATATGCAGACGCACGAAGACACACAACGACATACGCAGACTCACGAAGACAGATGCAGACGCGCGCATACGAGCGGCGACAACGCAAGCAAACCCAAACATAAGCAGACGCACGGATACGAAGGCCGACATACACAGGCGCGCAACAACATACACCGACAAACAACGAGATCATCAGATGCGCGCAGACAACCAATGACAGGCACAGACGCGCGACGACACATGCAGACGCGCGCAAGCAAAGAACGACATACGCAGACGCACGACGACAGATGCGGACGTGCGCAGACACATGGCGACAATGCAGACGAACATCGACAAACGCAAACGGTCGGATACTATGGGCTACATAGCGCGGAAAGACAGACACAGACAAACAGCATCCTACTTCTAAGTCATACGCCATGTCCACGTCCTACTCCTCAGTTCCCCGTCCCACTTGTATGTCCTATCGTTCAGGGGCTCACTTGGAAGTTCTCATGCTGCCCGAAGGCATGCCCAAGGGGTCGCCCCATTGATAATGGGGCCTTCAGTGCTAGCGGGGGCCCAAGGGCCCCCTCTTGCGGGGTGTGTGCGTGCCCTTAGGGTGGTCCGGGCTCCCGCTGGCACGCGTGGCCCCCTTGACGATTGGGCGCTCTTTGGCCCAATGCCCAATCAGACGCAATCGCACGAAGCTGCCCCGACAAGCGCCGCTCGGAAGTACATGTCCCGTGGCTCGAAGATGCGCCCGCCCAGCCACAAAAACCAACTGCCGTCCCAACAAGTGCCGCTAGGAACTGCACATCACGTAGCTCGGAGATGTGCACGCCCCAGAGGCGCGCGGTCGCCCCCCCCCCCCCGTAATTTGAGCCCACGGCGTTTTATTGGGTTGTCGTGTGGTACGCTCACAATTGTTTGGCCCGCTATGCCTCATTTGGTGGTCGCTGGGCACCGTTCGAGCCGTTTTGGCTCAAGGCGGGCGGCCTCTCCAGGCCTTCTCGGCGGCCCCGCTGCTGCCGTTCCCTGTGAGATTCTCCGCGGCGGGCATTCCCGTCGGTGGCCAGGATGCTTTCGCAGATGGTTGGCGACGAGGCCCCGAGGAAGAAGAAGCGCGGGCCCAAGTCGAGGGCCGACATGAAGGCGGAACGGGCTCGGGACAGGATGTTCCTGCGCCACTTGGAGGATGTGGAGGGGAACCGCCGCGAGGTGACCGATGAGGGAAAGCTGTTCATCGAACGGTACCGCTCGGGACACACTCGCAAGGCGACGCGGTCAAACAAATTTGATGGAGAGGAGGAAGAGGGGCTGACATGGAGGATGCGGAGGAACAAGCTAAGGAGCAGGAGGTGGGCGGCGAGAAGAAGATACGCCGACCTACCAGGGTAGGAGAGGGACAGGGAGGCGGAGGTAAAAAGGACGCGGATAAAGGCGCAGGGAGGAATCTACGTACGCATGCACTCGCATGTGTAGTTGTATGCGTACACAGTTTTAGGCACACGCGTATACATTCGTGAGCACCCAAGCGTGTATATATACACAAACACACACGCACATACATATGAACATACACTTGCAATTGCATTGAAACTTACGTGTGCGCATGCGTGTGCATACACGTGCACATACCCATTCACGTGTACATGGCACCGACAGTTGCCGCTGTCCATACGCATGCGCATACCAGCATACATACGCCATGTCGTATCCATGTGTACGCACACGTCAACACACGAGCCTACACGTGCATGTATATACATGCACATGCGCATAGGGATATGCACACACCTATTCATGTACATGTACGTATACATGTACACGCACACGCATAAACGCATGCATGGACGTAACCATATTCACAAACGTTCCGCTCCCACCCGCGTCCTCGCCAGCTTTCCTACTGCGCCCTGTGAAGGTGCTCAAGAGCCTGAGGGACACGTGGGAGCGGGCGCAGTGCAGCTTCGACCAAGCGGGGGCCGTCCTGAAGGCCAGGAAAGAGATGTGGTCACGAGTTCGGAAAACTGACGGGCAAGGTAGGCAGGAGGAGTGGATACGGTAGAGGAGAACAATTAGTGAACACCCCCCCTGCCCCCCAAACTCAAGGTTGGCACGCGCGGGAGAGACTGCGGTCGAGGTGCAACTTATCAGACCCACCGCCAACTTTGAACATTGGGGGGAGGGGGAGGCGTTCACAGATGACTGTGTCATGAGTGTTCGCTAGTTTCCCGAGGCCTGTACGACGGACGGGGACAAAGGGTGATGATGCTGCTGCTGAGGATGTTGTTGATGATGATGATGCTGATGCTACTGCTGCTGATACTGGTGAATCTGATGATGATGGCGATGATGATGAGGATGATGATGAGGACGATGCTGGTGGTCATGATGGTGAGAGTGGTGATAATGCTGATGCTGATGGTGACGATGAGGATGGTGCTGATGATGATGCAGATGATGATGCTGATGCTGATGATGCTGATGATGCTGTTGGTGATGATGATGGTGGTGATCATGGCGATGTTGATGATGATGACCATGATGGGGATGCTGATAATGCTGATGCTGAATGGGCTCCATCGCGGCGCGAAGCAAGCAAGCCTCTTATAGGTGAGCACGCACGGCACGCGCGCACGCACACGCACACACAAGAGGCAAGGCAAGCGACATAACTCTTATGCAACAGTGGGTTCACCTTATTTCGTGTCCCTCCACAAAGTAAGCAAAAGAGCTGGATAATCGCGATGCACAACACAGCTTTCGCTTAGTATCAGAAAATGCCAACGCCCTGCAAATGTGTTCTCCCGTCTGCAACGACAAGCAATCCACATGACAGAACCGAGACAACCTGATCAAGTTCCTCAACGCACAGTGAGCAAACCAACAAAACTGAGAACGGATCAACTCGATTCGGCCCAAAAGGGCAACCTCAAATTCCACAAGCAACAGCAATAGGCTCCAATGATCTCACCCACTGGGACCAATCTAAACTTGAATTGAAATACCATCACCAGGCGGCTGTGGGAGTAGCGCAGGTGACCCAAGTTATTGTAGCCAGCCGAACTGCAAGAGCACCATACCCGAACAAGGTAACGACAACGTGAGCCCAAATTTATAGAGCCTCCGTCTCAGCACCCGACGTCGGCTCTGTAGCAGAGAATGTGCAGCGCTCCGCAAACATCCACATGATAGCGGCATTGAGTTTGGCCCTCGGATGGATGCGTCTCGCAAGCTCGTCGGCACTATTGATGACGACCGTGTCCGCGCTGACTGCTGCGAGCTGCTCGTCCAAAACTCGCTGCATCTGATGATCCACGGCATGGTCCCAGTATGATGCGTAAGGTCCTGACCAACGACTCATGCGACGAAACTCGTGATCGCGTAGAAGGAAAGGCGCTGGCTCCCTCGGAATGGCAGCGGCTCCAATAGCCCTGCAGACAGCAACTGCGCAGGAGTGGCACATGGACCCGTCCCATTGAGCTGTGAAAGCAACATGCCAGCGCCATACAGTGGCTTGATAAACCAGTGCTTCTAAATTGAAACTGCCGTCTCGCTCTACATAGTTGTGAAGCTGAAACGGCCCATCATGAGTGCCCCGCATGACCAAATCACTCCCGTGGACGAGCGGGCGCAAGGCCGCCGTTGGGTCACTGTGCTCAACCCCTTCCATGGGTCTGTAATTCGGGATCGGGCGTAATGAAGCCGTGAAACTGGGCACCGCGGCGATCCGCATGCAGTCCGTGCGCCGTGAAATCTCTATGATCGTGGCGTTCGGAAGCTGGCCATGGAGGGCCTCATATATGAGCTGGTCGTAGAGAAGCCTGCGGGTCGTAGCGTCGATCTGCCTCTGACCAAGGTACCGACGCAAGAGATGATCGAGGTCATCGCGAAACGAGAGCGGCGGACAGATGCAGGATACTACAACCACAGACGGCACCACTGCAAGGGTTGACCCAAAAAGGTCCAGTAAATCCCGTTCTCGCACGCTGACCCCTAGTTCCCGCAGGGATTGAGCATGATGCTGTTCCAGTACACTGGTGTCGGCGTCTGATGCCTCCCAGTACTCCAAGAGATTAGGATCCATAACGCCGATGGTCTGTGCCTGTCCAGACCAGGGTGTGGGGCGTCACCAGGGGCTCCCACGCAGGGAACCCTCCTGGCCGTGCCGACCCTTAAAAGGGCCAGACCACCGAAGCACCCTCCCCTGTGAGTCGCACCCTCAAGCACCACGCAATCACCACGAGGCGGCGAGGACTGGCCAAGTAGAAACGCACAAAATGTGACAAGGAGGGCGTATGATGCAAGGACCACCCAGTAAACCCACCCGCTTCGACTCGGGCCAGAGTTGCTGGAGGGGGGGGGGAGGGGGGGGGGAGGGGTCTTCATCCTCATCCTCTTCCTCCCCGCACAGGCCGCGCCAGAAGGATAATATATTGTAGGATTGCGACCTCTTGACTCGCACCTAGAGCTCTCAGGGGATAAGGTGCCTCTGGAGGGCCTCTGAGGGGCTGCTTGCCCCCGTCTGGCCCCTCTGTAGGCCAAAGGAATCCCCCCTCAGGGCCGCTGGTAGGCGCTCGCACACAGCGCCCACAGAGCCATCTTCATATTCTCAGCCGAACTGGTTTCAAGCCTTTCAGGTGTTTCTCCCCAGCAAGACAGTGACCAATTGGATCGTAAGTGCCCTAGTATTGTCTTGTCTTCCTCCCCCCCCTCGTCCTCCTTATCCTCCTCCTCCTCCTCCTCCTCCTCCTCTTCCTCTCCCTACCCCTCCTCCCCCTCGTCCTCATCTCCTCTTCCTCCTCCTCTTCCTCCTGCTCCTCCTCCCCCGCCTCATCCCCCTCCTCCTCTTCCTCCTCCACCTCCTCCTCATCCTCCTCCCGCCCTTCCTCCTCCTCCTCCTTCTCATCCTCCTTCTCCTCCTCGTCATCAGCATCATCATCATCAGCATCACTATCATCAGCATCGCCATCATCGGCCTCAGCGGCATCATCGTCATCAGCACCATCCTCGCTTTCGCCATAGCCATCACCAGCATCATCATCGTCATCATCGTCATCATCATCATCACCATCATCGTCATCATCATCAGTACCATCATAATCATCATGCGCATCCGCATCATCGTCATCATCATCACCATCCGTATCAGCACCATCATCGTCATCATCATCAGCAGCATCTTCATCGTCATCACCGTCAGCAGTATAACCATCATGATCAGCTGTATCATCATCTTCATCACTATCATCACCATCATCATCAGCATAATCATCATCATCAGCAGCATCGTCGTCATCATCATCATCGTCAGTATACCCATCATCACCAAGACTATCATGATAATCATCATCATCATCATAACCACCAATCATCAGCACCACCATCAGCATCATCATCATCAGCAGCATCATCAGCATCATCAGCATCAGCATCATCAACATAATCAGCATCGTCGTCATAATCATCAACATCATCATGATTATCATCACCCCCTCCTTGCCCTCAATCCTTATACGCCACTCCCCCTGCCTACCCTGCCCGTCAGTTTTCCGAACTAGTGATCGCCTCCGCGAGGTCAGAGACAGAGAGCGAGGGATCCTTCTACAGCTTGGAGGAGCTGATCGACATTTTCAAGAACAATGAGCATGGTGAGAACTATGTACGGTGGGCTACTAGGCAGGGCCTTCTCAAGAAATGCGAGAAACGTGGCTGCCGCGTGTACTATTTCGAGCGCAAGTTCCAGAGGTTCGGCAGCAGGACACCGACATTCAAACTAATGAGGAGACAGGTAGGACGATTACAGATGTATCCCTCCAAGTGTATGCACATTATATACATATCCAAACATGTGAGCCTGTATAGAACGAAATGTATGCATCTATGTGTATATGAATGTAAACGTGCATGTGTAGATGGAGATGCGTGCATGAACGACTATGCATGCACGTTCGATGCTCAATTTTGGTAAAGTATGAGTCTCTGCAGAAACATGCGTCTGCTCTGGTTCGCATATGTACGCATAAGTACAGCAGAGCTCTGGCGAATGCGCTTGCCCACAACCTAGACGCCAGATCTTAGACTTTTCTACCGACGATTGACTGTCAGTCGATAGTGCTTAGCTCTGGGTTTACACTCGAGAATGCTTTGCACAGGGTGTGCACTTCGGCCGACTGTCAGATGTTTCCCAGACCCCGTCCCCACCCCACCAACTTGCCCTCAACGCCGCCCTCTTCGCACTGGGGCCTCCCCCTCGCCCTCCGAACCTCCTCGCCCCTCTTCTGGCAACCGAGGAAGGCGTCCGAGATGGTAATCGAGGAGAAGGTGCCTGGCGCTGAGGAGGAAGCCCACGAGGACGAGGAAGAGCAAGAGCCCGAGCTGGGTTCCGAGAGCACCGGCGGGGATTCGTCCAGCTCCAGCGCGTCCGAGAAGGCCAAGAAGAAGAGCCACCACAAGAAAAAACGCAAGACCAGAGCTTCGAGCAGCTCCTCGGACGCAAAGGGCAAGCACGACAAGAAAAACAGCAAGGGCAAGCACGACAAGAAAAAGAGCAAGAACGACAAGGACGGCAAGAACGACAAGGACGAGAAGAACGACAAGGACGGCAAGGATAAGGGCAAGGACAGGGACAAGGACTCCAAAAAGAACAGCAAGGACGACAAAAAACATGGCAAGGACAGGGACAAGTCTTCCAAAACTAGCAGCAAGAAAAAGGGCAAGGACTCTAAGAAAAAGAGCAAGAAGAAACGCAGTTCGAGTTCGAGCGAGTCGGAGCCCGCGCAGCCGCCGCCGAAGAACCCCAAGGTCATGATCAAGGCACTGCCCAAGCCGAAGCCGAAGCCGAAGATCGCGCCGAAGCCGAAGGCCGTCGGCAAGCCCAAGCACAAGAGCAGCAGCAGCGGTTCCAGCAGTGACTCGGGCTGAGCCACCGAGCAGTGACTCGGGGGGAGGAGGAGGAGGAGGAGGAGGAGAAAGAGGAATAGGAGGAGGAGGATCAAGAGGAGGACGACGAGAAGGTGGAGCTAACATTGAGAAGATAGGTAATGACGAGGACGAGGGTGCCTGGGACGAATTGGGGATCATGATCGATCCTGGGGGGGAAACTGATGAGGCGGTGAACCAGGGGGGCGGAAGCGGAGGGGAGGAGGACGGAGGGACGGGGGGGGAGGCGGAGGAGGACGGTGGAGGAGGAGGAGGGAGGAGGAGGGGGAAGAAGAGGAGGACTCGGGAGGGCGGAGGAGGAGGGGGGGGAGGATAAGGAAGTGGAGGGCAAGGAGACGGCAGGCCTGTGTGAGCCTGGTTTTCAAGAGTGCCCCATCGGGCTGGAGCGACAGGCTCCATGCGTTGATGTGTGCCTGCCCTGTATCGGAGGCCACTCTGGCCGCGGCGATTTGCGCTAGACTCGCCGTGAGCGAGCGTTTCCATCCAAGTTTCGTCTTGTAGCTTGGGCACCGCATTCAGACACATAAAGCAATAACGCATCACCACACGCAGACATAGTATAACCATAACACGCACGAGCGTCATTGCGGGACGCGAACATAACACACATCGGTCATATTCCCCTCTCGCCCTACGTCTACTAACTGTATATATATATATATATACACCGTTTAGGGCGCAGAAAAAAAAAAACGATTGAGCACATGCCCACAACACATCCACAACAAACATACGCAAACTGCTATCCCTGCAAGTGCCATTTGCAAGTGGGTTTCCCGTGGCTTCCACACGTGCCCAACCACGTGCCTTCCCAGCAGTGCGCCATGGTTCCTTGCCCGCGGGTCGAGGCGCGACGTCTATCGCAGCCATGCGCAGCCAGTTAGGCCGAGCTGCGCGTAGCATTTATTTCGGACCATGGGCGCCCGAGCGCCAGGCGTGGTCAGGGCTTAACCTCTCGGGGAGGTTGGCGGAAACCACGCTAGTTCAGCTCACCCTTTCCACGATTGCCAAAAAGTGTGGGAAAATGCATGTCATGTATCGGCCGTGATCTGGTGCACGACAGAGCGCACCTCGGGCTCTTGACACCTTTAATGTCCGACGTCGTCGCTAGAGAGCCCTCGATGTGGATTGAGGCCCCCGTGCAGGTGGTGAAGCAAAACAGTTCAGCGTGGATCAAAAACCATACTTCTCTGAGTTCTCGGTTGCGCAAGGGTCGACGGGCACGCTTCTGCATGCAACTCACGTGGTGTCTGGCCTCTGCAAGCTGATCAAAGAGAAGAGCGGGGCAGGAGAAGGAGGTGCAGGAGGTGGTGGATCTGGAGGTGGAGGGGGAAGATGAGGAGGAGCACGAAGTGGAGGTGCTGGAACTGGGGCAGGGCGACACGGGAAAAAGAAAGGTACACACCAGCAACGGGCATCAACAAACACACACACACACACACACGCGAGTCGCATTCCTCAGTGCCACGCTTTCTCAAAGCAGGCACCAATACAGCAGGCACAAGCAGCATGCACCAACAAAGCAGGCACCAACGCAGCAGGCACCAACACAGCAAGCAGACAGCACGCACAAAGCAATCACCAAACAACACAATAACAAAAAGCAGGCATCAACAGCCGAGGCCCATGAGCGCAAAAAAAACACCACAACAAACACGACAACACAAACACCATCTCCCTTGGGGTATCCGCAAATGGTCAGCGACAAACGCGCACAAACTGCTCTCCCTGCATGTGCCGTTCGCAAGACGTTGTGCCGTGGTTGACCACCCGTTTCCCGTGGCTCGAAGACGTGCCCACTTGGCTTAAGGGTGTGCGCTGGCACTTTGGCTGACAGGTGCGCCGCGGCACCTCCCTGACTCCAGATCCGCCCTGCTTTGGGGAAGTTCGTGGGCAAGGCTTGCAATTTCCGCCTTGCTGTTCAAGCCCCGCTGATGTCAATTTCCGCTCTACTTTTCTGCTGCTGTTTCCGCCCTACTTCTGTGGATTTCCGCCCTACGTTACGTTGGGTGCAGAAGTGTCCGCCCTACTTGTTCGGCCTCTTATAGGTGGATTTTCGACGCAATTTTAGGTTGGAAGAAAAGCCAACGTAGTGCGGATCTGGAGCCAACGCTTGCCACCATATCGGGGCACGACGTCCATCCGTAGCCATTTTGGTCAAGTCCCGTGGGAATTCCATTCTGGAGCATGGCCCGCCCGACAGCGAGTCGGGCCGCTGCGAATGGCCCCTCCTCGAAGCCACCCAGCCCGAAGAGCAAGCTCCGCGCTGAGCTGAGAACCAGGGCGCGGCAGATCTTGTCTTCGCCTTCGGTGTCGGGCGGCGTGGCCGACGCCAGGAGGAAAGCATCTAGTCTGCTCGAGGCGCAGCCCGACAATACTGACCATGGTGCGGTTCTGAGGGGTACGTTGTTGGGGCTGTACCTCTCGGGGCGGTTGACGGCAGCCATGGTTGTTCATTTATCGCATTTGATTAGTAAAGCTGGTGGGCAAGGCGTTGCAGACATCGGCCGTGACCTGGTGCATAGCAGGAATTCAACTCGAGCGTTGAAGACAGCTTTGGGATTTGACGTCGTGGCCAAAGAGAGCTTGATGTGGATTCAGGCACCCGTTCATGTCAGGAAGCAGAAAAAAACAGCTCTGAGACCATTGCCGTTTTTGCCTGTGTATGAGGTCCTCGCACTCTTGTTTCCAAAGAAAGGCTATGAGTTTCTCAGTCACCGATCCAACCCTCGGATCCTTTGCAAGAGTTTCTGGGACAACGAACTCGCTCGCACATACGGTGGGACAAACATCATCCCTCTCAGGTTGTTTCTCGATTACGCCCGAATCGACGGGCATGCTTCTGCACTGAATATATAAGTGCTCGATGGCCCCTGCCGCCGATCCCAAATTCAAGGGGGAGGGGGATTAGGAGGGGGAGGAGGAGGAGGAGAAGGAGGTGGAGGAGGAGAAGGAGGAGGAGGAGGAGGATGAAGGGGGGGCGGAGGAGGAGGAGGCGGAGGAGGATGAGGAAGAGAATGCGGGGGAAGGAGACGGAAGAGGAGGAGGAGGGGGGAGGAGGAGGAAGAGGAACAGGATGATGAGGAGGCGGGGGATGATGAGGAGGGGGAAGGGGGGGGGAGGAGGACAAGGAAGATGCAGCTAAGGAATTACAACGCCGCATCTCGCAGCGAAGATCGGTCTAGCGTAAACAAGAAAGCAAAGGAGGGGGAACATGATGAGGATGAAGAGGGGCAGAATGTGACGCTGGGCGCGCAAGGTCGCCACATTGGCGCGCGGTTTTTTGCGTCTGTTATTGGCCAAAAGCAACGGATACCATTTGGATCCTACCCAGGGGGCCTCATGTGCAAATGCGGCTGCAGAGGGACCCACACGATTCAGAAGTTGCTTGAAACGATTTCATGGGTGTTTAACGTGTCTGCGAGCGGTTTGTTTCCATCCACGGACGTGAACGGCAGAGCCTGGCCCGCTGGGTCAAGAAGGGCTCTCGTTGCAAACACGCCTCTGTTCGACAGGGCCGACACTGGAGAATTGATAAGAGCTGTCTGCGTCGAGGTGTGCGCGGACCTCGATGAGTTTCCGAAAACACTCGGCATGCCCCATCATCGTGCCAGGCACGGGTGCCTACGGTGTTTCGCGCACAAGGACGGCCTCAACCAATTGGACCAACCAGCTGCACCTCGGCCTCACCAGTGGTTTTGCGACATCGCAAGGACTTGCTTGTTCGATGTGCCACTCACCGAGGTGCAGGTGCCTGTCCTTTTGAGGAATCTGGATCGGCGGCGCGGGAAGGGCGGCCTTGTGCTAAAGCGGAAGCTTGACGGCTTGCCAGACGCCCAACGGGGAGACCGCTTGGAACCGACCTTCATCGGCGAGCCCGACTTTGTGCATGGAGAGCGTTTGTGCGATTTTCCGCCAGCGAAGCGACGATGTTGGTTCTATCGACGTCCTCAGAATGGCGTTCTGTTCGTGAACAGGCTCATGGACATCCCAGGCCAGATTGGGATCAAAGGGCTGACTGCCCAACATTTCATTTACGATTCCATGCACTTGGTGGAATTAGGAATCGCCCAGTATTTCATCGCCCGTGCATTGATCGAACTGTTAAAGGTGGGATTCTTCGGATATTGGAGCGAGTTGGAGCCAGACAGTGCGGACATTGAGTTGCAGCAAGCCCTTGATCTATATTATGAGCAGCACAGAACACCAACCGATGTTCGCGTGACCAACATTTCAACGGCACAGGTTGACGTGACAAGTGACAACCCAAAGATCGCTTTGAAAGCTGCCAGGACGAGGTATTTGTTGCCCGTCTTCGTCCACCTGTTGGAAGTCAAGGGCGGGGCCGCCCTCATCAACCGTTCAAACGCTGGAGCAGGCTCAGCGTTGCTGGAGTGTGGTAAATCAATGGTTGGGTACATCAACCTTTGCAGGTCAGAGCCCCGACAGATGTCGCCAGCTGCGCTGGCCAAGCTTGGTCAGCTGACGGACACGTGCTTTCGCAAGTGGGTCGAAAACGGGTATCCAGTAGCCATGAAGTGGCACGCGTTCGGGTGCCACATGCGCCAGCAAGCGGAATGGAGCGGGAACCCAGGTTGCACGGCCAATTTCACCGACGAGTCGGAGAATTATTGTAGCAAGGTTAGGGCGTCTGGGCTGTTCCGCCCTAAATTCACGGAGACGTGGTTGACGAAGTGGATGTATGAATTCATGTTGACACTTTAGTTTCGCATGGCGTCATTTGTATCGATAGTTTCACACGCAACAATTGCCTCCATATGTTCACATGGTTGCATATGTATCGTTAGTTTCACACGTTTCACATGTATGGTTGGCCTCCATCGATAGTTTCACATGGTTTCACTTGCGCGAGCCGCTGCTCGCGAATAACAGTGGTCGAACGAGTGCCCATGAGCGCAACAAAGAGGACAAACACGAACCCGTTATCTAAACGCTTCGCGTTCGATGCCACGGCTCCGTATTCCAAACGCTTTGCGTTCGCACGCAATGGAGAAAACTGATGGGGATGAGGGGGGAGGAGGAGGAGGAAGAGCCGAAGGGGGAGGAGGAGGAAGAGGAGGGGGTGGGGGAGGAGGAAGAGGAGGAAAAGGAGGAGGAGGAGGAGGAGGAAGAGGAGGGAGGGAAGGAGGGGAAGGAGGCAGGGAGGGAGGGAGGAGGAGAACGATGAGGACGAGGAGGACGGGGAGGACGATTTTTAACATCCACAGTGCAGCCACGATACAACTGAGGGGCGGCGACGCCCTCAGAGGACGCTCGCATGGCGCAAAAGCCTCCCTGGACGGCGTTGCGCCCAGGGTGTGCCCCCTTCCACGCTGCGGGGAGAGGGGGTGGGAACGGGCGTCGGTCGGGGTTGCTGGCGTCCCAGGCAGCCCCCGTGCCCTATGCTGCCACTGGCTTCTCCTGCGCAGCGGTCGCCAGGGGCCCACGGAGACCGCCTAGCCGTGCACCAGGGAACCTCCACCCCGAATTGGGAAAATATGAGGGGGGAGAAGGGCAACGGCGGCGGGAGGAACCCCGCGGCTCGGGTACCATGGCAGGCTGCGTAACCTGCACTTCCCGCCGAGGACGAGGAGGAGTACGGAGAGGACGAGGAGGAGGAGGAGGAGCAGGAGGAGGACGAAGACGAGGGCGAGGAGGAGGAGGAGGAGGCGGAGGCGGAGGCGGAGGCGGATGATGATGATGATGATGATGATGATGGTGAGGATGGTGGTGATGATGATGCTGATGATGATGATGATGATGAGGATGGTGATGATGATGCTGATGATGATGATGAGGATGATGATGATGCAGATGATGATGATGCTGCTGATGATTCTGATGATGCTGATGATGATGATGGTGGTGATCCTGGTGGTGTTGATGATGATGACCATTGTGGGGATGCTGATAATGCTGATGATGACGAGGAGGGGGGGAGGAAGAGGATGAGGAGGAGGAGAAGAAGAGGGAGGAAGAGGAGGAGGAGGAGGAGGAGGAGGAACGAGGAGGAGGAGGAGGAGGAGGAGGAGGAGAAAAAAAAAGGAGGAGGAGGAGCAGGATGAGGAGCAGGAGGGGGGAGAACTGAGGAGGGTGACGGGTGTGCCGAAATGAACGCGGTGGCGCCATGCGAACCCTGCCACTGGGGCCTTCGGCGGAGCCCTCTATGGGGCTCCTCGGGGAGGGAGAGGAAGGGAAGGAGGAGGAACGACCGCGACGCCGACGGCGGCGACGACGCCAACGACGGGGGAAGGTTCCACCTGCCTGCCTGCGGTTCGCGCAGCAAGCTGGGTGGCCCGCGAGCGGGGTCGCGGATTTTGGCGCGGGCCCCATGCGGGGCCCCCAGCCCTTGCAAAACTAAGTCTGGGAGAAAGGGGCATCCTTTACCGAGCCCTGGGCGCAGCGGGGAGGGGGCGAAACTGGGGCACGGGGGAACAGGAAAGGGAGGCGACATAACAAAGGACAAGGAGGGGCCTAAACACCACCTGAACCAGGGGCGAGGATACCAACCCATGTTCAGGTGGTGTCTGGGCCGTCCCCCCCTGTATCCGTCCTCCCATCCACGTTCCACTCCTCGTCCTGTAACGGGGAAGTCATATATGAACCGTCATGGTCCCTAGAACTTTAAAGGTAGTGCTTGAGCAGGCCCCGTAAAGTTCCATGTCGACATACGTGCAAGTACAACCGCCTGTTGAGATGGCAATCCAATCGGTCAGCGTTTCGGGGCGACGTTTGTTCCTAGACCAATATATCGAGATTTCGGTCTCCCACAATAAGATATACCAAACCCAGCCCGCGCGAGCACGCGTTCCGGCACTGAGGCGAGAGCACGACTCTGGAACACATGGGGAAAGAGGAAGCCTCACGAGAAACAACTCCCTGACTGCTTGGGTTTCCCGCCCCCCCTGTGGTGGACTGCGTTGGGGCGAGAGCGTGGTCCCTGAATGGATTGTGCGGAAATCTCAGGCGAAACGGCTCAGCGCGTCCGCGCGCATGGGGCGGTTCCGCAATAATCAAAAAATGCTTAAATGCAAAACAGCATGTTAAGCTGGAAAACCGATCGGTCATCGCTAAGGGGTGGTTGTCGCTCCCAGGCCAACATGGCAAGCTTTTGGATTTAGGAAATACAAGACCCATCACGCGCAAGGACGTGCGTGTTCGCGCGGACGCGCGCGCGAGACGTTTCCGCAAGGTCCCATGTCGATTTACGTGAAGGAACATGTTACATTGGAAAGTGATCGGTCACCGCTGGGGCCCGCCTAGTTTCTAGACCAACATCAGAACCTTTTTTTTTTCACTTGGGAAATCCAACACCCAACACGCGCGAGATCGCGCGTGTTCGCGCGGGCGCGCGCGCGTCCTCGCGCCCGCGCGCGCGAGACGCGTCCGCAAGGTCCCATGTCGTTTTACGTGGGAAGTAGCATGTTAATTTGGGTATGAGATCTGTCACCGCTGGGGTCACCTTTAGTTTCTAGACCAACCTCATAACCTTCTGCAGCTGGGAAATACAACACCCAGGACGCGCGTGTCTGCGCGGGCGCGCGCGAGTCCGCGCGCCCGCGCGCGCGAGACGCTTCCGCAAGGTCCCATGTCGACCTACGCGTGGAGGAGCATGTTCACTTGGAAATAAGATCGGCTACCGCTGGGGGTCCGCTGTCATCTAGTTCCTAGACCAATCTCATAATCTTTTGCAACTGGGAACTACAAAACCCAACGCGCCCGAGGGGGTGCGTGCCCGCGCGGACGCGCGCGCGCGTCCGCGCGTCCTCGCGCGTGAGACGACCCCGCAAGGTCTCATGTCGACTTACGTGAAGCAGCATGTTAAGTTCGACATGCGCTCGTTCGCCGCGACGGGCCGACTTCGAGGCCACCATGGTGACCTTTCTAATCTTGGAAGTACAAGACCCAAAACGCGCCTGAACGCGCGCGCCCGCGCGCCGTCGCGTGAGACGGCCCAGCAAGGTTATACGACTGCGCACTAGGAGCCGCATGTTAAATTTGGATTCCGATCGGCCACCGCTAAGGGGCGACTTCGGCTTCTAGGCCACTGCTAGCATGCGAATATGTGGCATGCCGAACCCGCGACGCGCGCGTTCGCGCGTCCGCGCAGACACGCACGTGCGCCCCCCTTTCAGCAATGTTCAATTTTGGCATGCAAAAAACCATGTTAACTTGGAAATCCGATCGGCCACCGCTAAGGGGCGACTTGACTTTCTAGGCCGACATAACGGTCTCTTTCATTGCGGAGAATACAATGCCCAAAGCGCGCATGAGAAAACACCGCAAGTTTCTGCGTTGACCTACTCGTGGGGTTGCGCGTTGTGTTGGGGGTCCAAGCGGCCGCCGATAAGGAGCGACCTTTGTTTCCAGGCCAACATGGCGCCTTTCTAATCTGGTGACTACTATGCCCACCACGCGCGAGAACGCGCGCGCTCGCGCTTCAACGCGCCTGAGAAAACAACCAGCCGTTCTTCATTGACTCACATTCAGCGCTGCGCGTCGAGTGGAACTCCAATCGGCCGCCGTTGCGAGGCGACTCCCTTTCCAGAGCCAACGCCGTTATCTTGCGCTCTGGATTGCATCCGACCCAGCGCGCGCGAAAACGCGCGCGGATGCGCGCGAGGCGGTCCTGCGAACACCAAGATTGACGTACGTATACAACAGCTGGTTAAGTTGGAAAGGCATAACCAGCCACCGCCAAATGGCTGCTTTCACTGCTAGTCGGCCATATGGCGACCCATATGTTCGGGAACACAAAACATAGCAAACGCATGGCGCCCGCGCCCGAACGCGCGGGGAAGAGCCGCAAGACCCCGCGGTGACTCACATGAAACAGCGCGCTACATTGGAGATCCAATCGGTCGCCGCTACGGGGGCTGCGCTCGGTGAAAACAGAACCCGACGTGCGCATATCCGCGCGCCCGCGCGCGTGAAAGGGCCGCAAGGTTACGCATTGACCTGCGTGCACAAATGCATGTTACGCTAGGGCGCATGGTGGCCTATCGCCACCTGCGAAACGTGCAATGCACCGCGCGGCCGCGGCGGCGCCGCCGCGCGCGCGGCGGCGCCAGCTGCCGCGAGCGCGCCGCCGCGACGCATGCGCCAGCGCGCAACGCGCCGCGCGGGCGCAGCGGCGCCGCCGCGCGCGGCGGCGCCAGCTGCAATGGGCGCGCCAGCGCGACGCATGGCGAACCGAGAGCCATCGGCAATCTGAGCGCACAGGAGTCATTGTTGGAAACATGCGTTGACACTTCCGCCATGCGCACGCCATGGGACGATAGCTCTAGGGGGTAAGTGGCCCTGGGCCATCTGAACGCTCAGAACCAAATTGCGACAACCGATTGTAACAAAATGCGCCCTTGGCCACAACGTGGGGCGATCCGAGGCCGCGTGCTAGATTCGCAGCGCGCCGCGCCGACGCGGCGGCGCCGCCGCGCGCGCGGCGGCGCCAACTGCCGTGCGCGCGCCAGGGCGCCGCACTGGGAACCCATAGTTCTGGGCCATCTGGGCGCGCGGCTCTAGGCCTTTGCAAATCGCATGAAAAAGGGTTGCGTCCTGGGCCACAACATGACGTGACGTACTGCCACTTGCGTATCTTGCTATGCAACGCGCAGGCGCGTCGACGCCGACGCGCGCGCGGCGGCGTCGGCGGCCGCGCGCGCACGCGCCGCGCGCGGAAAACTGGCGGCCACTGGCCATCTTGACGCCCAGGCCGAAGTTCTTACAACAGAAAATGTTACACGTGCGCCCTGCGCCACAACGTGGTGTGACATATCGCCACCTGCTAGCTTTGCAAGACGCCGCGCGGGCGGGGCGCCGCCGCCGCGCGCGCGGCGGCGCCCGCTGCCGCGCGCGCCAGCGCGTCGCATGGTGCACCGATCGCCCTGATCCATCACAACGCCCACAACTAATCATCGACGGCCACTTATAAAATCTGCATTCTAGGCCGCAGCATGGGACGTTGCATCGCCCCATGCTAGATTTGCAGTCGGGCGGCGGCCCGCGGGCGACGCGCGCGCGCCGCCCGCCGCCCGCCGACGGCTGCGCGCGCAGCGTTGGGCAGTCCCGAGTGCCCCCCCCTCTCAAAAAAAAGCTGCGATGTCGGCCTGGAAACTAAAGCAATGCCTTTGGTGGCGCAGGTCATTGTGCGCGCGTTCTCGGACGGCGCGCGGCGGCGAGCGGCGGTCGGCGAGCGCGCGCGCGCGCCGCGTGGAATTCCTGCTTGTCCACAGTGCGAAAGCAGCCATGTTGGCCTGGAAACTAACATGGAACCATTGCGGCGACGGATTAGGTTCAAGTTAGCATGCCGCGGCGCATGTCTTTTTTGATGGCGCGCGGAAAATGGGCGGCGGTCGACGGGCCGCGACCGATGCATTTGCAGGTTCACACGGGCCCCGTAACATTTTCCCCCCACGACGCGCGGAAGGCGGGCGGCAAGCGGTGGGCTGCCCGCGGAGAATTTCTGTTTTTTTGTTCTAAAATAAGGAAGCCGCCATGTTGCCTTAAGGAACCTTCAGATGCCTTAGCGGCGAACGATTTGATTTCCAAATTAACATCGGTCCTGCTGCACGTATTCTCTGAGGGTGCGCGCAGGGCGGGCGGCGGGCGGCGAACGACGAGCGCGCGCGCCACGCGGGGAGTTCCTGATTTCTTAAGAGCAGCCATGATAACCGAACAACTGAACTGAACCTTAAGCGGCGACCGATTACATTTCCGAATTAACATGTATCCTGGCGCGGGCCCGCGCGGTCCTGGGTTTCCAACTTACCACGCATCCAATCTATAACCGTAAAGAGCGGCCCCATGTGCCAACGCGGCGACTTTCGTCATATGGCATGGTGACGGACACGCGTCGCGATCACGACGATGACGATGACGATGCACATCTCGGATAACTCAACGAAACCCATTGTACATACAAGAATTACATGAAATACGCTGCGACGAATGCTGAAATGCACACCGGCCGCGTGGATGGCATGGATGGTGGAGAGAGTGGGTAAGGAAAGCCTGAGGCAAGCTGTGAGACACTTGAGGAACGCGGAGCCCCTTCCCAACGAAGAGGGTTCCTTCTTCAGGGCCCCGACTGTAGCGCCCCCGCGGCCGAGGGCTTTCTGGCTGACGCCCGACGCTGACGCCCTGCTCTCAGCTCCCTGCTCTTCCCTGGTCGCGGGGCGTGCGCTCCCACCGGCTCTTAAAGGGGACGGCCCGCAACAACTGTCCGGCCAGCCCGCCACCTGTACACGGTGGGGCCAGCCACTCTTCGAGGCCGGCCTTTGGAGCATGCCACGCTCCCAGGCCTGCCTCCACGGATGTTAAGCAAGTCCTGGAATGCCCTACTCACGGAAGTGCTTGGGGACTCCACAGAAGCAGTTACGCACGCAGAGGATGCAACTCATCGCAGGCGGGGTCGCGGTCCGCCGCGGAGGCCCCTCCTTCCGCCGTTCCCCCTCTCCCTCGCCCTCTGGGAACCTTCAGGTGGCTGCAAAAACCTCCGGAAACAAACGAAAACATCGCAACGCGCAACGCCGACTGCGAGCCCACACGCCCTCTCCGAGATTCCAGACCTGCCGAAAACCTCTGACCGACGACAGAGACGACGCCGACGCTGCTGACGACGCCGACGGTTACGCCACAGACGCCGACGCCGACGCCGACGACGCCGACTGCGGCGATGCCGACGAAGCCGACGATGACGCCGACCCCGACGACGCCGCCGCCGCTGTCGTCGCCGCTGTCGTCACCGCCGCCCCCGACGACGCCGAGGAAGCCGACGGCGACATCGACGACGACGACGACGACGCGATGCCGACGGCGACGACGACGGCGCGAGGCTCCCGCACCGCCGCAGGGGCGCAGCGCGCCCGCGCGCGGGGCGGCGGCGCCGGCGCCTGTGGCCGCGCCTGATCGTGGCCGTCGTCGCCGCCGCCGCCGCCGTCGCCGCCGCCGCCGCCGCCGCCACCGTCGTCGTCGTCGTCGTCGTCGTCGTCGTCGTCGTCGTCGTCGTCGTCGTCGTCGTCGTCGTCGTCGTCGTCGTCGTCGTCGTCGTCGTCGTCTCCGTCAGCGCCGCCGCCCGAAGAAAACTCAAGCTGTGACTCCGCAGGTTAGTATCCTGCCTGCCTCTAGAGTCTAGAGCATGTCGAGACTTCCAGATTCGAGCCTCAGCGACCAAGTCGCGCGCAACAAATCCGCCGATCCGGCATGTGAGTTTGAAAGACCCTCAGATATAGCCTGAGCCTCAATTCTTGAGCTTCTGCTCTGCTGGGGGGGTGGGTGCTGGGGTGGCTCTGCCGGGGTGGGGTGGGGGGGGTCCGAGTCAGTTTTGGTGGCAAAATCGGAGCTCCAGCTCACTCCGGGTCGGCCCCTCGCCCCGGAGAGCTCGAACGCGGGCTCATAAAAACCCAGCGGCCGCCCAGGAGGGCCTTGAATGGCCGAAACATCGCTCCGGAAGCCTCCAATGTACCCTCCCGACACCTCCTAAGAGTGCCCAAGAACGGAAAATCTGTCTCATTCCCTTAGGACAACGTTTTTTTTGGGGGGAGGGCATTTTCGCTTTTTCGGCCTTCGTAGTGTCCAACACGGCCCAAGAGACCCCCAAAACAGGCCCAGAGGCTCTCAAGAGGGCCCCAAGTCGGCCCAAGAAGGGACCAAGACGGCCCAGGAGGCCCCCAAGACAGCCCAAGCGGGCCCCAGGACGGGCCCAAGAAGCGCCCAAGAGGGCTCCATGACGGCCCCAGAACGGCCCAAGAGGCACCCAGGAGGCACCAAAATGGCCCTAGGAGTCCCCAAGAAACCACGAGAGCACTCAAGAGGCCCCCCAAAGTCGCCCAAAAACGCTCCTGAAGGCTTAAAAATTACCTCCTACACACCCCCAGGAGGCCTCCAGGATGCCTCCTGCATGCCCCCCAAGAAGCCCAAAAAGGCCCCCAAGAGGCTCAACAATCACCTCCAAGACGCCCCCCCAGGAGGCCTCGAAGATGCGTCGTAGAGGCCCCTCAAGAAGCCCACGCGATGCCTCCGAGCTGTTTCCAAAACACTTACGTTTGAACAAGCGCGCTGGGGCGAAAGCGTCTTTCTGACAGCGGGATCGTCCCGGATCGGCGGCACCGGCCGGAGGCCTCCACAATACATGCATGCATGCACAATTGTCGACATGAAATCCTGGTCGTCGTCGACGCTGGTCGTCCTTGACGCGCCGTCGTCGTGGTTGTCGTCGTCGACGCCCTGGTCGTCCTTATGCCGCCGCCGTCAGCGGCCGCCGCCAGGCGGCGCCGTCGTCGTGATCGCCGCCGCCTCCACTATCATCTTCGTCTGACTCGTCCCTCTGCAACCACCGCTTCCGGCCGCCGCCGCCGCCGCCAGGCGGCATCGTCGTCGGTGGCGTCGTTCGGCGGCGTCAGTGTCGGTGTCGTCGACGTCGTCCTCGGGGAGAAGGAGGAGCAGGAGAAGGAGGGCGAGAACGAGGAGACGAGAGGAGCTGAAGGAGGGACAGCAGCGCCCCGCCGAAAGCAAACCCGAACAGGGGCAGGCATCTCCCGAATCAAAATCCCCCGAATCATTCCACCAAGGAAGGCACAAAACCCCGGTTGGAGGAGGACGGGCGAGTGGGCGAAGAGGCCATGTGCTTTACTTCCACGGCCGTCCGCATGCTCACCGCCGACATCCGCCAGCAGAGTGCGCCATCCAGGATTTCGATGATCCTCCTTTGACCCGCCACCTGTCTCTACCCGACCTGCCGAAGATGGTGGGGACCGTGACCCATCCCCCCGCTACGGAGCCTGACACAACCGGCGCCCGGGAATGAGCACGGAGCCCCGGGTGTGTTCGGGGCGGGGGCATGACCTGCCCCAAACCATGTGGAACCTGACGAGACCGTGGTGTGTGCAGGGCATGTTCCTCTGAAGGCACAGCAGCGCCACATGAGTGACATGGAGGCCTGACCGAACACCATGGCACTGACGACGCTTGGCGACTCTTGGTGTACTGATGTGGCGGTTCGCACGTGGCGCCAAAATGTGATGGGCTACCGACAAGGAATTGTCGGTTGCCCCCCCTTGACCGCCAGAGGCAGGTAGCCAGGCAGAGCACTGCACGGCCAGAGCTCCGCTTCGAAGGCCCCGAAGACAGCTGGCGAACCTAGAAGATTGCCGGAGACGCCCGAATACCCCTGCAAACCACCAGAGCCTCAGCAGAATCCCGGCGACCCCCGAAGACCTCCAGAGGACGCCGAACACCACAGGAACCCACCAACAGCCACCGAGGATCTCCTGAAGCCTCCAAGGAACACTTCCGAAGACCTCCGAGGGAGGAGGGGGGCAGGGGGGGAAGAAGAGGGAAGGGGGAGGGGAAGTGAGCGAGAAGGAGGGGGAAGGACGGGCAAGTTGGGTTGGGCACGGTAGGTGTTGACGTGCCCTAGCCTGCGGTTTTCAGTACGTGAGGTGCTCGGATAAGTGTGGGGAGCGGGAACGACCACATGAATGACACCACGGATCGAATCATCACCCGGGTAGGGGTTGGGGAGAGGGAGCGACCGCATGAGTGACACCACGCCGGCACATGTGACGCCGTGGAGGCACGGGCCGACCCGTCACCCAACTTGGCATGTTGGTAAAATGGGGCTGGCCAATGCGCCATAATGAGGAGGTGAACTGACACTGACAAGCACAATCAGCCGGCAGGGGAATAAATCCCGCTCACGGCCGTGAGGAGGAAAACAGTGAATGGTGGCAATGGGCGACGTACGGTCTTGAAGGTCTGAGTTGTGGAGGGGACCACCGCTTACTGGGTCGGCGGAGCGCGTGAGATTCTTGAGCAAGGAGGAAGTGTAAGCATCCTCCGAACGAAGCAGCTCCATCTCCTCCTCTCTCGCTGATCCGTGGCCCCTGCACCTGCTCCACTGTAGAGCAGGTGGTCATCAGGGCCAGGCGCAGAAGGACGAGTCTGACGCCCCTGGTTGCAGGGAAGGCGGTGGCCGACACATCACCCGCGCAGGCTTTTGCGGCCATATCCCGCTCTCCAACATTTCATCATCATTTCATTCTCATCACCATCATCACCACCATTAACGTCAAACATATCGTCATCACCATTGTCAAAACAATCGTCATCACCATCTTCATCATGATCACAAACCTCATCACTATTACCATCACCATCTCACCACTACCACCATGATCATCAGTGTCGACGTCGTCATTTTCACCATCATCATCATCATCACCATAATCACGATCATCACCACCGCGATCACCATCATCATCATCCTCATCATCATCATCATCGTCATCGTCATCGTTATCACCACCACCAGCATCAGTATCACCAGCATCATCATCAATATCAGCATCATCGTTATCATCAGCAACATCATATGTACCATCCTCGTCACCATGAGCATCATCATCATCAGCACCATCATCACCAGCAACAACATCGTCTCACCATCACCATCATCCTCAGCATAGTTATCAGCCTTACCTTTATCATCACCATCATCGCCACCAACAGCGTTATCATCAGCAGCAGCATCAACATCATCACCACCACCACCATCATCATCATCATCATCATCATCATCATCATCATCGTCATCATCACCATCAGGATCATCATCATCGTCATCGTCATCGTCATCGTCATCACCATCGTCATCATCCTCTTCATCACCACCATCATCATCCTCGTATTGCTCCTCCTGGGCCTCCCTGCCCTCCTCTCCCTCCTCCCCGTCGTCCTCCTCTATCTCCTTCTCTTGCTGCTCTTCCCCCTCCTCCTCCTCCTCCTCCTCCTGCTCCTCCTCCTCCTCCTCCTTCCCCTTCCCCTCTCCCTCCCTCTCCCCTTCCCCCCCCTGGGCAGAGGCGCCCCGAGCGCAGCCAGCGCCGCTGGCAGGCCCACCAGCGCCGCCGCGGGCCTGCCGCCACAGCTTCTCCATAACCTCTCCTCCCTCTCCTCCTCCTCCTCCTCCTCCCTCTTCCCTCCATCTCCCCTCCTCCCCCCCCCTCCTCCTCCTCTCCTCCTCCATCTCCCCTCCTCCTCCTCCTCCTCCTCCCCCTCACCCCCCTCCTCTGCTCCTCTCTCCTCCTCCTGCCTCCTCCTCCTCCTTCCTCCTCCTCCTCCTCCTCCTCCTCCTCCTCCTCCTCCTCCTCCTCCTCCTCCTCCTCCTCGTCATCCTCATCCTCATCCTCCTCCTCCTCCTCCTCCACCTCCTCCTCCGCCTCTCCTCCTCCTCCTCCTCCTCCTCCTCCTCCTCCTCCTCCTCCTCCTCCTCCTCCTCCTCCTCCTCTCTCTTCTCCGTCCCTCGCCGGCATCCACTCCGATCTGAACGGTGCCCTTCTTCCGCGCTGGGCGCTTTCGCCCGGTCTGGGGGCCCCGGGGCCATCACGACTCGATCTGGCTCGAAAGCTGCCGCAGGAAGCGGCGGTCTCGGGTCGGAGGCGTCGCCGCTCTCGGCTGCGGCAGCGTCGTCGCCGCCGCCGCCGCTCAGCGGCGTCGGCATCGGCGCCGCAGCAGCGGCAGTGTCGTCGGCGTGGTGGTCGGCGCCGGCGAGGTCGCCACACGATCCTCGTGCTCGCCGGGTCTCTTGAGAGGGTCGCCCCCCCCCCCTCTCCCCTTGCCAAACTTCACCTCGGATGTCCCTACCAAGTTGCCATCGATGACTGCCGTGTGCCTTCCTCCCTTCGCGCAGAGGGGCCCGCCCCCTTTCACGGGCCGTCCCTCGAAGGGGCCCAACGAGCCGTGGACGACAAGTACGCCAGCTCGCCAAGCTCCTGCCAAGAAGTCTTGGCACTGCAGAGATGCGCGCGCGGGTTCAACTGGCAACGGATGTGTATTCACCCTACGCGCGCACGCGTGCACTCGAAGGCATGGGAGGTAACCGAGGGTGCAAGCGGGCGACCCCTGGAGGACGGGGGGGGGGAAATGAGGAGGAGAAGGCTGAGGAGAAGGCGGATCAGGAGGCGAAGGACATGAGGAGGAGGAGGAGAAGGAGGAGGAGAAGGAGAAGGAGGAGGAGGAGGAGAAAATTGAGCAGGAAGAAGAGGAGGAACAGGAGGTAGAAAGAGAAGGAGGTGGAGGAGGAGAAGGAGGAGGCGAGGAGGAGGAGGCGGAGGAAGAGGAGGAGGAAGAGGAGGGAGATCAGGAGGAGGGGAGGAGGAGGAGGAGGAGG
>CAUYUJ010020148.1:0-112500 GCA_963575745.1 Prorocentrum cordatum
AGGCGGGCATCAGCGGCTGCGCCAGAGGCCTGCACGTTGAATGCTCTCCATTGGTCGTTGCTGCGAAGATTACTGAGGACCTTAGCGACCTTCTTAGCAGCGAGCCCTGTGGCCCCGTTGAACTTAATGAGGAACCTGCGAGCAGAACGGCGACAAAACGTCGCGGACTTGCGGGAGACCCGCCATCTTGGTGCACATCGCAACCACCACGGCTGGGTCAGTCTGGCGGTCGAAGCTGGCAGGGGGCGAAGGGGCGGCTTCCTGTCGCTCGGCCATGTGCAATCCACCACGCAGCTCAGCAAGCTCCGCACGCAGCTGGCGCAGCTGCTCCGTGTGTGAGTCCAACTCGATGTTGAGTGTCGCAGCCTTACCAATAACCTCATGGATTTGGCGCTGCATCTTCCGCGAGAGTTCATCCAATTGTGGCCTGAATACTCCCATGGCTTTGTGATCAAGTTCTGCAGTTTGTTCTTCCAACTGCTTTTTGTGAACCTCCAGTGTGCGCAGAATGTTGGCATTGCTGGCTTTCACCGTGTCTCCAATCGTCGAGGCGACAAGATTCCCCAGCTCGGTGCGTAACTCATTGAACTGGGATGCGACGCCGTCGGCGACCACAGACTTGATATACTCGTCGGAGTACTCCAGGGTGCCAGGAGTGGCGGATGAACACCACGCGTTAGCCCCTGCATGGACACCAGCAGCAGGAGGACTACCAGGAGCAGGGGGGGTCGCAGTGCCCGTATGCAGCTCATGGCGGCCGAAGACAAGCGGGGCCCCAGCCGCTGCAGCACGGGAGGCAAGGCTGGCGACACCCTTGCCACTGCTAGAGGATCCTTTGCCTTCCTCGGTACGCGGGTACTTGAGCTCGGGCGAGCCTTGGACCCGATGGCCATCAGCACGCTCATCATCAGGGAAGGTGGGCATATCTTCGATCTCCTGGGCGCATCGGGCCAGAGCAGCAGCATCTGGGAACCCCATGACATCTGGGACGATCGCTCACACAGGAACGGGAAAGGCCTCCGTTTACCCGTGGGCGCGAGTGTCGGAGCGATGAACGATCTCTGCCAGACCACCAAGGGTCTTGTCTGCCGCGGACTAGCGGTATCCATTTGCTCCACTGAGGAACCATGCATCTTGAGCCAAAATGGCTACGGAGGAGGAGGAGGAGGAGGAGGAGGAGGAGGAGGAGGAGGGGGAGGTGTGCGCGTGAAGGGAGCTGGAAGGGGGCCACGGGAGGATGGGGAGCAGGCGGGCGCGGGCAGGGGGGCACAGGGCCGAGGAAGAAGAGGGCGGAGGCGGACAAGGGGGGGGAGGGGAGGATGAAGGATGCTGGTGATGCGCCGAACCGGCCCAGGAGTGCTGTCGCGTCTGGCCATTCGGGTCCCTGCCCGCTGGCGCCACTAGTTGTCCTGCGCGCTCCACGTCGCACGTCGTTGTCATAAAGCCAGAGAAATGCATAACGATTTTTGCAAACACGCAGATGCCGATGGTGACGGAAACAATGCCCAAGGCGACGACAACGTGTATGGATATCGCGATAAGCCTGAACTCTATATGAAGGTGGCCTCGTGTGTGAAAAACCACGTGCACGTGGTAGTGGTTGCACTTGGCACATGAAGAAACGGTCGGTGAACATAATACCGATAGACACGACAACGGCCATTGCCGGCCGACATTCCTTGATCGGCATCATTATGGCTCCGCGTAGCGAAACTATGGCTCCAATTGTGTTGAGCAGTTGAAACACAGCACGATTCCCAATCATTATTGGAGTCAGATTCACAATGCACATTTTCTATGCACCAAATCGCGAGACAAACAATCGTTCGGCAACCGAGGAACACCGCACAAACCGACCTGCAATAGGCAAACTCGTGTATGAGCCGTGGCCTGCAACATATCCGGCAATGCAGGTAAGAGGACGAAAGGCGCTGATAATCATTATGCGCAAAGTTGTGTTTGGGTCAGCTTTGGGCTTCCCAATCAAGCAATCGACTTGCTCCTCAAGTTCAAGGGTGTCCGCTCGTCGTGCCACTTTGGCGAAGGGTGTGGCTGCTTGACCCACGGAACAGCCTTGATAACCACAAGTTCGCAGAAGCCCGTGCCTGATGCTCGTTGTTCGCTTGACAGTGGTCGACGTTTTGTGTAAACCCCGCGCTATGCGGGGATGATCCCCGAAGGTACCATCCTCGTCAATGCATCGGGGCTTGCGCACATGCTGCGTCACTGCAACATCAACATCAACTGCAATGTTGGGGACTCCGAGCCGTGCTCCAATGCCAATGCTGTACTTTCTTTGTGCTGAATGTTTACACAGGTGCAAGATTTGGCGAACGTGCCTGAGGGCAAGCGCTGACGAACCTGCACGGTCGGCCAACGTGGCCCCGCTTTCGACAAGGCTGAGCGCCGCTGGGCCCACAATACTCTGGAGCAGAGTTGGCACCGAACACTTCTTGGCCCCAAGCCGTGCGCGGCATCGCGCCGAACCTTCGGACGCGGCCTGAGCCATGTGCCGAACGCCCCTGCCCGTGCGGGTCTGCGCCGCCGATCCCGTTCTCCCCGCGCGCGGCGGTGACCCCGAGCTCGCTCTCCGCGGCGCCTCGTGCAGCTCTCCGACCAGCCCGCCTCCTGGCCTTGTGCACGTTGGGGCGCGTCGGAACGCTCCACCTCGATCTGGTAAAATCTCTCTAACTTCATGGCCGACCCCGTCCCCGTCGCGCGCACCCCCCGAGGCTCAAACAAGCTGGGTCTTCGGTCATCCGGGTCCCGCCTCCCCGCGCCTCCGCCGTCTGCCGCCCCCCCTGTCCTTTCCCAACAACCGTCCTCGATCTTCGCGTTTCGAGTCGCCGCTCCACTCCTCTCCCCTCTTCTCGCGTCTTTCCTCCTCTCTCCTCCTCCTCCTCCTCCTCCTCCTCCTCCTCCTCCTCCTCCTCCTCCTCATTCCTGTTCACGTTACCCTTGTTTGCTGCTGGTCCGCCTTCACCTCCTCCTCCTCGTTCCTCTCTTCTCCTCCTTGTCAATCCTCCCATCCTCTTGTCCCTGCTGGAACTCCTGCTCCTGTTCCTCCTCCTGTTCCTCCTCCTGCTTATGACCCCCCCTCCTCCTCCTCCTATTCCTCCTCCTCCTCCTCCTCCTCCTCCTCCTCCTCCCTCCCTCCCTCTCCAATTCTCGGTGAGTCGTACTCGTAAAAGTCTTTGGACATTGAAAAACAAACTATTCCCCAACCAATTTTCTACAAAGAACTGGCCCTCGTTGTCGGTCTGGTGGTTCCCTATATACTCGCCGTCGTCGCCCCGTTGCCGCCTCGTCGCCGTCCGTCGTCTGGGTCTGATCGTCGGCCAAACGGCTCCGTACTCGCCGTCGCCGCCCCGTCGTTGCCTCGTCGCCGCGCGCCGTCTGGGCCTGATTGCCCGTCTGGCTGCTATGTTGTCGCCGTCGCCGCCCCGTCCCCGCCTCGTCGCCTTCCGTCGTCTGGGCCTGATTGTTGGTCTGCCCGCTATGATGTCGCCGTGGCCGCCTCGTCGCCGCCGAAATTGCACAACGTAGGTTACACCGCACATATCTGGAATCTGTACGTTTGTATTTACGTATGCAGCTAGGTTGGTATGTAGGTATGTATGTAGGCCGGTCGGCAGGTAGGTGTGTATGTATGTATGCGTGTTTGTCTGTCTGTAAGTGTATGTGTGCCTGTCTGTCTGTTTGTCAATCTGTTTGTTTGTCTGTATGTATGTATGTGTGTATGTGAATAAAATGGGTGTATATATATATATGTACCACGTGTATTTTTCCTTACAAAAATAAGCTCAACCACCCTCCCCCCTGGACTTACCGATTCTCCGGGAACCTGTTCAACACACGTATGATTGTGGCCAATGCCCATCCGACCTATGATTGTGACCCATCCGACCTATGAATTCATGAAGGCCGGTATTGGCACCCCTCAGTTCTCTTGTTTTTTTGGGGGCGCGCGCAATCGTTTATCAAAAATCACAAGATTTCACAAATATTTGGCAACAGAAATAAGACGAAGTGCGCAGTCGCGCCTCGTCGCGCGCGCATGCCGGAATCCTTCAAAAACCTGCGTTTCCGGACAGATTTCAACATCGAGTGTCCAGAAAAACATATGAAGACATGGTTTCGCCACGCGGATGTTCAACAAAAACGTGCGCGCCCGCTCTTGCGAATTTTTGAGAAAACAATGTTTTTTCAACGATGTTCATAACATGAGACCAAACGGGCTTCGCGCGCATGTCGACATCGTTCGAACGCCGTTGCGCGGGTGCTGGGGTGGCACGGTCTGTTTCAAAAAATACCATGCGAACCACTGTCGCGCGTCTGCCGCGCGCGCATGTCGAAGTTTTTCCAAAACCTTCATCACTGACGCGAAAACGCCGTCATCGTCGGCGGCGTGATCAGCATCGGCGCCGTCGCTGGCTGCCCCGTCGTCGCCCTCAGCATCGTCGCCAACATCGATAATACCATCATAATCGTGTCTACCATTGTCGACGTTGCCATCATACCGCGCCCGCCCACATCATCGACTCGCAATGAAGTGCCCGTTGGGATGTGCCGAGCGGTCAGCACCACCGCGTTCGCGTCGGTCGCGCCAAACCAGCTGGCCGCTGCGCAAGCGAGCATGCGCGGGTTAGCGCGGCCGCAGAGATGCAACAGCCAACACCCAACACTCATCGCAGTCGCTCCCGCATGGGTTTTGCAAGCCAAGTTGCGGGTGGGTGGGTGGGATGATTGCACGAGCAGTGGATCTGATATTTTCAAGCTGGGCAAGTGAATTCTCCTTTCTCAAAGGAGAATAGACCCTACCCCCCCCCCGAACTTATCCGTTCCCCTAGCGGGTAAGTAAATCATATATGCTTCTGACCACTCGTCCATCCTAAATATGAAATCATACCATCCCAGCCAGGCCAGGTTCCCCCACCCTGAGGTTCCCTAGTAAAAAAAACCCTATGCGGTGACATTTTTTGTTCTAACATAACACTTTTTTTCGCGAATCCCTTGCAAACAAATGAAACGAAGTGCACACGCACGCGTCGTCGCGCGCGCATGCCGGAATCCTTCAAAAACCTTCGGTGCCGGAAAGATTTCGCAATCGAGTTTCCAAAAAACATACAAAAACACAGGGTTTCACAACACTGATTTGCTAAAAAAAGCTTCCGCGCGAGCTCTTGCGAAATCTTCAGTAAACCATAGGTTTTCAAGATTTTCACGAACTGCTACCAAACGGGCTTCGCGCGCGCGAATGTCGAAATCTGTCGAACGTCCTTGCGCGTGTGCCGTCGCGAGAATCCTCTGCAAAAAAAGGGACGAAGTGCGGACGCGCGCGTCGTCGCGGGCGTATGCCGAAAACCCTCAAAACGCATCGGTTTCGGAAGGATTTCAAAATCGTGCGTCCAAGGAACCTACAAAAACCTAAGGTTTCGCAACACGGATGATCAACAAAAGCGTGCGTGCGCGCTCTTGCGTCGTCGTCGTCGTCGTCGCCGTCCTCCCTCCTCCCGCGTCGTCGTCGTCGTCGCCTACGTCGTCCTCTGTCTTTTCTCGTGTTCGTCGTCGTCGTCCTCTTTGGGGTCGTGGTCGTTTCCGTCGTCGTTGTCGCCGTGGTCGTCCGTCCTCCTCCTCCCACGTCGTCGTCGTCGTCCGTCGTCGGCGTCTCGTCGTCGGTTCTATTTCGTCACAGTCATCGTCGTCGTTGTCGTCGTCGTCGTCTTCCCTCTTCCCTCGTCGTTGTCGTCGTCGGCGTCGCCGTCCTTCCTCCTTCGTCGTCGTTCGCGTCGTCGCCGTCCTCCCTCCTCCCTCGTCGTTGTCGTCGTTGTCGCCGTCGTCGTCCTTCCTCCTCCCTCGTCGTCGCCTTAGTTGGCGTCGTCGTTGTCGTCTTCGTCGTCGTCGGCGTCGGCGTCGTTGTCGTCGTCGAAGTCGTCGGAGACGTCGTCGGTGTCGTCGTCGTCGTTGTCGTCGTAGTCGGTCTTGAGAGGTTTTGCAAACCAAGTTGCGGGTGGGAGGGTGGGATGTTTGCGCGAGCAGTGGAGAGGACAGCTTCAAATTGAGCAAGTGATTGATTGCACCACATAGGTTGCACCACATACATCGCACCACATAGGCTGCGCCACATATATTGCACAACGCAAATGACATCACACACATGCACACATACATGCATATATCTATACCGCACCATTTATAGTGCATCACTTCGATTGCACCACATGCCTTGCACCACATTGATCCCGCAACATACATGCCACCAATTAGATGGCATCACGCCGATTGCGCCGCGTAAGTTGACTACCGCATCGGTTGCGCCACATGGATCGCGCCATATGGCATGGCTCACACCACATACATTGCACCACAGATATGCCACATCGTAGATTGCTCCACATGGGCTGCACGCCGCATGCAGCTAGACACACGCCGTTCGGCGTCCACGCTGGCTGATACATATTTGTCCCATGAAATCCGGCGAATGATATGTCTTTCCTGCCATTGCACACGGCTGCTGTACGAACGGTAGTACGCATCTACTATCGGAACCGCGAGTGGCCCACGCCCCAGCCACGAACCAACCTGCATCCCGTTAACCATTGCACGAGCATGAGTTTCACCGAACTGGCGAGCCAGGAAGCGCACATGCAAGCACGCACACACGCACACGCGCGCACTCGCACGCGCGCGGGCAAGCGCACGTGTGCTCAGGATCGAGCTCGGCCTCTGGCCCGCACTTGGTTTCAATTTCGCGCTCGCGCTCGCGCTCGGGCTCGGGTTGTAGTGGTCCCGTGGTTTGTCCACTGGCTGTCCCGTGTTTTATCCCGCGGTTGCCCCGCGGGCTTTCCCATGGGCTGTTTCGCGGTTGCCCGCAGGATTGCCCCCTAGGTTGCCCCGCGGATATCCAGTGGTTCCACATGCGCGTACGTACGCGAATGACTGCGTGTATGGGTGAACGCATGCGCATGCAGACACACGTTGAATTGCACTGTGCATCTGGGCCACGCATGGACTACTTCGGGGATCTTCTGACCCGAGTCAATCTAGACCCGGGTCGGTCAGGCCTTGCAGGATCCTGCAAGATCTTGCAAGATCCTGCACCCAAGCCCGGGTCAACGCGAAGGATCCTGCAAGATCCTGCAGTGTCCTGCACCCAAACCGGGGTCATTGCGACCCTGGAGCTGCAGGATCCTGCAAGATTCGGCGCTCTGGCTGACCCCCGTTTGCATTGACCCCCGTCTCAGGGCTCCCGACCACTAAACGAATCTACCCGGGACGTGGTTGCAAGAACCGCTCAGCTGGCTCTGACGCTGATGCGCGCTGCTTCTGCTGTGATCGCCGTCCCGCACGGGGCGCGTAGAACGGAAGCGCACGCGACTCGTCAAAACCAGCGGTAATGTTCGCACGTTGCCCGCGGCAAGAAGAAGACTGGGGTGCGGTGGGGGCATTGGAGAAGGAACCAACGGGTAAGGAACCCACGGTCTCGAAGCCGGTGGAACTTCGATCGTGGATTGGCCATGGATATCACCGCCGCGATGATTAGATAAGGAAGCCCCCAGGGTCTGAAGCCTCCGGTGCACATTCCTTAGCCAACGCCACCACTGTAACACTCGCACATTGCCCGCGGCAAGAAGAAGGCTGGGGTAGTACCCGTACAATCCCACCAGCCCTCTGTGCGTAGGTGGTCTAGGGCGTTTCCTCTTACGGCCCCCTTCTTCCCCATTCGGGGATGGGTTTCTCACTGTTCCCTATCAATAAACACCCCCTCCCCCAGGCGACTGGTAGCCGACCAGGAACCATGAGGGCACCCCCCACCATCCCTTGTGAAAAACATGCAAAACACACTCTGCTTCAAAATTCTGACCATGCGCAGCCAACCCGATGCGGCCTCCCCCCACCATCCCTGCCAAAAAACAATACAGAGTACACTTGGCGGCGGCGGCGGCGGCTGCGGCGGCTGCGGCGGCGGCGGCGGCTGCAGCGGCTGCGGCGGCGGCGGCGGCAGTGGCGGCGGCGGCGGCGGCGGGGGCTGCGGCGGCGGCGGCTGCGGCGGATGGGGCGGCGGCGGTGGCGGCGGCGGCGGTGGCCGGTGGCATGGGGGCGGGGAGGGTCTTGATCATGTTCCCTATTAGTAAACACACCCCCCCCCGACTGAGGGGCCACCAGGGTCCATGCGGACACCACCCCACCAACCCTGTAAATTATCCCGGCAAAGCAACCTAACAGCGATGTGTAGAAGCATATCTGAAAGCATTCCCCTTAAGATTCAGATGAAAATCCAGTTGTAGAATTCTGCTGTTCTCGCAGTCGTAGTCGCATTCGCGATGGCAGTCGCAGCGGCAACGGCAGTCGCAGTCACAGCCTCAGCCTCGGCCTGCCTCAGCATCAGCCTCAGCCTGCCTCAGCCCGCCTCAGCCTCTGCCTCAGCCTTCAGCCTCAGCCTCAGTCTGCCTTCAGCCTCAGCCTCGCTCAGCCTCTGCCTCGTGCCGCAGCCTCAGCTCAGCCTCAGCCTGCCTCAGCATCAGCCTGCTTCAGCCTCAGCCTCAGCCTACCTCAGCCTCAGCCTCAGTCTGCTTCAGCCTCAGCCTCAGTCTGCCTTCAGCCTCGGCCTCAGCCTCAGCCTGCCTCAGCCTCAGCCTGCCTCGGCCGCAGCATCAGCCTGCCTCAGCATTCAAAATGTGGCCCAGGAATGGAGTTTTGGGAACTAAAAGAACACGAAGTGGCCTACAGTTGGCTCCGGGCATTCAAAATCATGCCCAGGAATGGAGTTCTGGGAACTTGAAGACCACGAAGTGGCCTACAGTTGGCTCCACGCATCCAAAATGTGGCCTAGGAATGGAGTTCTGGGAAATCGAAGAGCACGAAGTGGCCTACAGTTGGCTCCGGGCATTCAAAATGTGGCCCGGGAATGGAGTTCTGGGAACTCGAAGAGCACGAAGTGGCCTACAGTGGGCCCCGGGCATTCAGAATGTGGCCCGGGAATGGAGTTCTGGGGACTCGAAGACCACGAAGTGGCCTACAGTTGGCTCCGGGCATTCAAAATATGGCCCGGGAATGGAGTTGTGGGAAGTCGAAGAGCACGAAGTGGCCTACAGTTGGCTCCGGGCATTAGAATGTGGCCCGGGAATTGAGTTCTGGGAGGTCGAAGAGCACGAAGTGTGTGACTGTTGGCTTAAAACGACTTCTGCGGCACCCTGTCCGGCACCCGCCCAGACCCTCCTGTGGAGTCATCTGCTGCTCTCTTTTGACCCCACTAGAAACCTATCAGCACAAGCTGTTAGGTAAAAACACTACAAAACACACTCTGCCTCCAAATTCTGAACATGCGCAGCCAACCCGATGCGGCCCCCCCCACCATCCCTGTCAAAAAATTACCCCGGCAAAGCAACCTAACAACGATATGTAGAAGCATATCTGAAAGCATTCCCCTTCAGATTCAGATGAAAATCCAGTTGTAGAATTTTGCTGTTCTCGCAGTCGTAGTCGCATTCGCGATGACAGTCGCAGCGGCAACGGCAGTCGCAGTCACAGCCTCAGCCTCAGCCTGCCTCAGCCTCAGCCTCAGCCTGCCTGCAGCCTCAGCCTGCCTCAGCCTCAGCCTCAGCCTGCTTCAGCCTCAGCCTCAGTCTGCCGTCGGCCTCGGCCTCAGCCTCAGCCTGCTCAGCCTCAGCCTGCTTCAGCCTCAGCCTCAGCCTCAGCCTGCCTCAGCATCAGCCTGCTCAGCCTCAGCCTGCCTCAGCCTCAGCCTGCCTCAGCCTCAGCCTGCTCCAGCCTCGGCCTCAGCCTCAGCCTGGCCGCTATCAGCCTGTCCTCAGCATTCAAAATGTGGCCCAGGAATGGAGTTCTGGGAAATCGAAGAGCACGAAGTGGCCTACAGTTGGCTCCGGGCATTCAAAATGTGGCCCGGGAATGGAGTTCTGGGAACTCGAAGAGCACGAAGTGGCCTACAGTTGGCTCCGGGCATCCAAAATGTGGCCCGGAATGGAGTTCTGGGAAGTCGAAGAGCACGAAGTGGCCTACAGTTGGCTCCGGGCATTCAGAATGTGGCCCGGGAATGGAGTTCTGGGAGGTCGAAGAGCACGAAGTGTGTGACTGTTGGCTTAAAACGACTTCTGCGGCACCCTGTCCGGCACCCGCCCAGACCCCCTGTGGAGTCATCTGCTGCTCTCTTTTGTGACCACTAGAAACCTATCAGAACAAGCTGTTAGGTTAGGGAAACAATTACGGAGTACACTTGGGGCGGCGGCGGTGGCGAGCGGCTGCGCGGCTTGGTGCGGCGGCGAGGCGGCTGCGGGCGGCGGCGGCTGCGGCGGCGGTTTGGCAGCGGGGAGCGGCGGCGACGGCGGCGGCGGCGGCTGCGGCGGCTGCGGCGGCGGCGGCGGGGGCTGCGGCGGCGGCGGCTGCGGCGGATGGGGCGGCGGCGGTAGCGATGGTGGCAGTGGCTGCAGCGGCGGCGGCGGTTTGGCAGCGGGGGGCGGCGGCGGCGGCGGTGGCGGCGGCGCCAGATTGGCCCCCAGTAGCTGTCCATCCCAAGACGACTGCTGAATATGCTCAGGCTCGGGCCAGACTCGAGTGCTACGTATGTGTTGGGAGGGCGGGTGGGAGTGAGCGAGACGGCTTGCGGGCGGGGAGGGGGTAACTTGACCTCTCCCCCTACCCCCTCCCCTGGACCTGGACGGGGGGGGGCGGTGCGAGGCGTTGGAGTGTCCAAGATGGCCCAAGACGGCTCCAAGAGGGCCCCTGAGAGTCCCAGACAAGTTTCAAGGTGGCTCACGATAGCGCACGGTGCCTCAATATGGCTCCCAAGATGCTCCAAGAGGCCACAACAAAATTCCAAGACGGCTCCAAGAGGCCTCCGAGATCTCAGAGGAAACCCCCAAGAAGCCCAACTACGTCAAAGACCAGAGGAACATCAGTGAGTTGTGCTTTCTCGCATTTTCGCTTCCAATGGCCATCCGAGGCCTCAAGATGGCTCCAAGATGGCCCATGAGAGCCCCAGGAGTGGTCCACGAGAGCCCCAAGACGGCCCCGAGACCGCACAAGAGCGCCCCAGCTTCAAGAGGGGTCCAGGAGGCGATGTTCGGTGCTCCCGAGGGGGGAGGCTGATTGAAGCTCCTCTCTTTTTGACCGATGTCCTCCAAGATGGCCCCGAGGACGCCCCTGAAGCTCCCGAGAGCGCCCCAAGAGGGCCCCAAGAGGCGCCCAGACGGCCCCAAGAGGCCTCCAAGAGGCTCCCAAGAGACCCCATACGAGGCCTCAAGAGGATCCCCGATGCACCCAACTCTCCCTCCTTCTCCTTCTTCTCGTCCTTCTCGTCCTCTTCCGTCCTCGCCCTTTTCCACCTCCTACTCCTCCTCCTTCTTTTCTTCCTCCTCCTCCTCCTCCTCCTCCTCCGACGACGACGACGACGATGATTCCTCCTCCATCCTGCCCCTCTTGGGGGTAAATGACGGGTTTCCCCGCCCTCTGTTCTTCCGCATGATCTCCCATTTCCCTGATCGCCTCAAGTCCCCGGGGCATCGTTTCTGGATGGGCTGGTGGGGATACTTTTTGGTACGCGGGCGCGCGAAACGGATCGGACGCCGGGCTAGCAGGGGCAGGCTATGCCACCGGCTGCGGCAAAAAGAAGCAACGAGCGACGCCAGGTGCGGAGGCGGAACTCAGGCGGCCACAATGGCGCCAAGGAGACGCAGGGCACCAGTCTGGCGAGGATACTTTTTTTGTCGCAGCCGCAGGCGAAGGCGCCGGCGGCGTCACAGGTCGGCTCGGGCTACGAGGCAGGTGGGGATGCGCGAAGCGTCAAGAATCTTCGGAGCATGCGGATGTGTTAAGCAATTGCGGCGAGCAGGATGTCTATCCCATCAGTGCACGCAACTCACGTGCGAACGATAGTACGAGTCTTACTAAATACGATCAGAACCGCGAACGGCCCTCGCCCCACCCACGAACACACCTACGGTCCGTGGAACATTTCTTTTGCAATATATTCACCGAGCTGGACAATCAGGTCAATCTTGTTGGTCGTGCTGTTTTTTTGTTCATCGCATGTTGACCAACGAGGGTCGCCAACGGTGGGCCGAACGGGCAGGGATGCAAGGGCAGCCTTGGAAATTTGCTCATCCTTGCTATGCGACTTGGCTGTATCAATTGTTGGGATGCACTTCGCCGTCTTGGCGTGATGAGCGTGGACACTTGTTGTCCACCCACCGTCCCGCTCCTCCCCCCTTGCGCTCCCCACCCCCTCTCTACCTCTGCCTCCCCTCCCCCTTCCTCCCCCTCCTTCTCCTGCCCTCCTCCCTACTCCCTCCGCTCCTCCTCCTCTGCCTCCCCGCCTCCCTCTCCCCCTCCTCCCTCTCCCCTTCTCCCTCTCCCCCTCCTCCTCTGCCTCTCCCCCTCCTCCTGCCCTCCTCCCCATCCCCCTCCCCCTCCTCGAGCTCCGCTCCTGCGCCTGGGCCCTGCACCCTCCCCTCCCACCCAGATGTCCGACGCCGCGCTTTTGTTCGCAGCGTGGCTCCCCGCAGGTCTGGACCCCCCTCCTGGGGACCAGCTCTTCTCATCCCGAATCGCTCTTCGACGGCTCCGGGGCGGCCCAGCCAGGGCCCCCATGAGGCCGAAGACGGCCAGAAGCCTTCCGTCGTGAACCTCGCGACGCGAGGATGTCAGGGTCGTGCCCCTCCCCCCCGCCCCTCGCACCCTGCCGCGGGAGCCTGGCCGGCGGCGGCGGCGGCCGACGAATCCTTGGCCTCCACCTGCTTCACCTTCGGTCGCGGAGGTCCCCCGGCCGGCTGCGGAGCCTCGTCTTCCTCCTCCTCCTCCTCCTCCTACACCTCCTCCTCCTCCTCCTCCTCCTCCTCCTACACCTCCTCCTCCTCCTCCTCCTCCTCCTACACCTCCTCCTCCTCCTCCTCCTCCTCCTCCTACTCCCTACTCCATCTCTGTTCCTTGTAAATGACACCTCCCTGTCGAACCCCAGACGTGTCCGTAGGCTGGGCTGGGCGTTTCGCCTGAGACATTATGATTCTCACCATTTCTGATCCTGAAGCTTGAAGAAAAGCACTTGCTTCAATGATTGAGGGTGAGCCGTTTGCGAAACGGAGCTCTCGCCCTAGCGCCGCGCATATTCGTCTTGAAAATTCGCGTTCTTGTTCAAACAACTTGAAGCCGTTTCATTCTCCAAATGTGGTTCTCCCCCTGCGTCGCGCACCTTCTTCTTAACCATTTGCAGCGGTTTCAAAGATCGGTAGGGATGACATCCCATGATGTGGTCTGGCACGATTCAGGATTGTCAGGGCGCAACAGTCATGTGGATTCGCAGTGTTGAAATATGTTCTTGCACAGTTCAGGGTTGTCAGGGCGCAATGGCCGCGTTTATTCGCGGCGTTGAAATCCCAGATATTGTGTTTTGGGACGATCTGGGACTCCCCAGTAATTATACATTAAGGAGTGTCCGAAACACCTCCCTGTTTGGAACACGGGAGAATCTCATCCGTTCTTTTTGGAAGTATTCGGACGGTTATCTTTTAGTGGGCCACTTCCTGTACCAACAATACTTGTTGCAGGGGCCTATGAAACTGGAACGTGGAGGGAGGTATATTATAACATCGTTGACGCGGCTTGGGTTTACAGTGGTCGTTCTCATCAACTCCTCCTCCTCCTCTTCCCTCCCTCCCTCCCTCACTCTCTCTTACCTTCTCCCTCCTCCCTCCTCCCTCCTTCCTCCCTCCTCCCTCCTCTCACCTCCCTCCTCCCTTTTCCTTCCCCCCCTCCCTCTACTGTCCTCCTCCTTCGCCCTCCTCCTCCTCCTCCTCTTCCTCCTCCTCTTCCTTTCTTCTCCCTGCTTCCTCCCTCCCCTCTCTACCAATCGCGGGGATGGCGCCCCCACTGGCTCGGGGCCGCCAAGAGGGGGACCGTCTACGGTCCAGTCCTCCTTCCCCCCCTCCCTCCACCTCTCCTCCGTCCTCCTCCTCCTCCCTCCTCCACTCCATTTCTTTACATCCAACTCTTCCCTGTCGCGCCCTCAGACGTCGATGGGGGCCCCTGGAGGCGTCCACAGCAACCCCAAACTCGCAATCAAAATCGAATCCCCCTCACCTCCTCTCCCCAAGCATCCTCCGCTTCGATTTGTTCGGTGCGTGTGCCCCTGCACCTCTCGACTCCTTCCCCGTGGCCGGTTTGCCGTCCCGAGTCGTTCCGTTGACGCCCCTGGGGCTCGACGCCGGAGTCCAGAGGCCAAGCACTGTGGCACACCGTCGGCCTTGAACTGATCGAGGCGCTGGACGCCGTGGCCTGCTCCTCCTCCGACGGCTTGTGCCAGCAGTCGCAGGAGGGTCAGCCCTGCTCCCGCCCGTCAGCACCGTTTCACCAGTTCCCGTCCCCATCCCCAGACCGTTGACCTCGCCATCGCTCGGACGTCCATTCCTGTGTTTTTTCGGTTTCGTGCGTGGTTTTTTCGCCAAGTGATCAAGGATGCTCCTCGATGGCCCTCGCCGAAGGAAACATGCACACGTCCGAGCGATGCCAAGTGACCGATTTACCTCCCCAGATGGGATATGTGCTGCTCCCTCCGGGCTTCGCGGGGGGGAGGGGGGGGGGAAGCTGATGGGACCGAGATGCCATGACACAGTGCGGACAGGGATCGCTTCAACTGGAGGACTCCATGTTCATTTTAACTTTCGGAGCTCCGTGCAGATTTCTTGGATCGGGGCTGGGCCCACCTCCCTGGCGAGCGGAGCGCGCCAGGGAAGTGCCGGAAGCGCCGCCAGTGGGGCTCCAGCGCAGATGCGAGAACTCCGCACGCCGCTCCGAAAATTGACGTGTTTGCGCGAGTTGTCCTTCGATGATCTGTGCCTCCACCCTCGAGGGCGGTGCCCAGCCCGCCTGCGAGACGCCCTTCAGCGACTCCATGCGGAAGCCACTCGCGCCGCCGCGCGCCGTGCCGTCGTTCAGCTTGTTGCCTCCACAGGCGGCGGCGGGCTGGTGGAGGAAGCGTTCGAGGATCGACGGCATGTTCGTGTCGTGGACACCCCAGCGTCGGTGTCTGACGCCGCTCGGATCTCTCAACCTTGGGCGATCGTCCGCTTTTCGATCACCATGTCTATTCTGGACGGTTCTTGGCCAGTGGCGGCATTCAACCTTGAACGCCCGCGTCGGATTGCTGCCGCGTCGACACGACACGTATTTGGGCGGCGCTCTTTTAAGAGATAGCTCCTGGGAGGTCTTCGTGGGAACGATGACGGGCTCATGAGGCCAGATTCGTGAACCATTGAGCCATATAATATCAGCGGGATCAGGCCAGATTACGGTCAGGAGCTTTTGCTTGGCGTGTTGCGGCGGCGGCCTCGGCGACACGCTATGCCTTGCGAGCGACTAGCGTGTCGCTCAGCTCAGCAGGGCGGGAGGCTTGAAGAAATGTTGGACGGTGGTGCTTGGAAACGGGGACGTGGGTAGCGTGTCGCGTCGAAGCGTGGTGGGCCAGAACCGGCGACGCGACACGCTGATTTTCGACAACGGGTGTACCATCGCCCATGCTGAATGTAACCTCCCAAGGGTTGCAACCGAGCCTATTGGGGTTTTGGAACCCCAGAGCCATACATCTGACGTCGCGATGTTTCGCAACCTGGCTCCCCAGAGGTCTGGGCCCCTTCCCTGAAACCAACTCTTCATACCGAGTCCTTCTTCGACGGGCTCGAGGCCAAATGAGGGCCCCCAGAAGCTGAAAGCAGCCCGGATCCTTTCGTCGCGCGTGTTTTCTCCACGACGCGATCGGACCAGCCCTAAACGTGCTCGAAACTGCCGCCACTGGAAGCAACAGGCGCCCGGGCCTCGCCGCGCCGCCCCCGCGCCGCCGGCGCTGGCTTCGACGGGCCGGCGCCGCAGGGCTGGCCTCCGCGCGGACCGCCTCGATGGCGAGCGCCCTGGCCGAGTCTCGCGAGGGTGAGGTATCGGGCAGAAAATCTACGTAACTATCGGAGCCCATGGGGCCCGGGGCGACGAAACGGCTCGTGGCGAGGAGCAGGTTTCCCAGGGAGCGCTGAAGGGGCCCCTGCCGTGGGCCTGGAGCACATGGGCCTTGCATCTTGGTCTAAACCTCTCGCCCATGTTCTCCCTTTTCCACCTCCCCCTCCACCTGCAATGCCATCGTCGACGGTGGACGCATATGTTTCGCATCGCTGGTGCAGGCACGGCACCGACGCTGTCGGCGAACGCTTCGAAACGGCATGCCGCCAATTCCGTGTGTTCCGCGAGCTGACCAGCGAAGCCTGGCCTAGATGGGGCGGCGCGCCGCAGAGTGGTGGCGCGCTTGCGGCGCGCTTGTCGTCGTGTTGTCCGTTGGCCCACCCACGAGGGAGGGGACACTACAACAACCGCATATGGAGATGCGCTCCACTCACCCTCCGAGAGACCCTATCAGGCCGCGCAGAGGGGCAATGAGATCCGTCACGAAACCATTTGCAGCGTTGGCGGGCTGCAGATCCACAGGGATAACCTTCGCCCAGACGCGCATCCCTGAATCCGCGTGCCGCCCCTTCCTCCTGCATCCTCCCTCGACCTTCCCCTTTCCCTCCCTCCCTCCGTCCCCTCTCCATCCCTCCCCTCTCCCTCCTCCCTTCGCCCCTTCCTCCACCTCCGCCTTCTTCTTCCCCCCCTGCCTCCCCTCTCAACCTCCCCCTCCCTCTCCTCCCACCCTCCCCTCCCCCCGTTCCCTTCCCTCTCTCCTCTCCCCCAACCCATTCCCCTCCCCCCTCCCCTCCTCTCCCCTTCCCCTTCCATCCCCCCTCCCCCCTCCCTCCCCTTTCCCCCCCTCACCCCTGCACGTTGGACTAATCCCAACCATTTTGGGACTAACCCTAACAAACTGGTACTTTTTCCAACCAGCACGAAACACGAACTGGTACTAATTCTAACCGGGCAATGTCAGTACATCCCAACACCAAGTGTCACTTCTTACGCCTGCACATTCATCCCAACAGCTAGCATGACTGCCCGTGTTGGACGTTGTACCAAAACTGCTTGTAACGACGTGGATGTCAAACTATAGATGTGGATGCCGGTGTTGATGAATCAGTGCTATACCTTCTAAACCCTCATGGCTTAAGGGCTTAATGGTTTAAGGTGCAAGGGCTTCAAGGTTTACGAACTTGAAGGATTAAGGGCTTAAGGGCATGAGGGTTGCCAGGAGATTTACGTTAGATTTGACTTTAAGGGTCTAAGGGCTTCAGGGTTCAAAATCTTAAGGGCCTCAAGGTTTTAGGATGTAACGGTTTAAGGGTTGAGTGTAAGGGTTTAATGGTTTAAGAACTTCATGGTTGATGGGTTCCGGGGTTGAATAATTTAACGGTTTAAAGGGATTGCACTGTAAGGGTTTGCGGGCTCTCGGGTTTAGTGGCTTAACGAAGGAATGCGACAGCTTTCACGTTTGAAGATTTAAGTGGTACCGGTTTGAGTGTGTAAAGCATTACGGGCGTACGGGCTTAAGAGTTACATGATAATCGCTTCCTGTTGAAAGGGTTTAAAGACTTAAGGGCTTAAGGGTTTAAAGGCTTTTGGGGTTAAGGGTTGAAGGGTTTTATGAGGTTGCGGGGTTAAGGGTTTAAGGGCTTCAGGGTGTAAAGTGTTAAAGGCTTCACAGTTTACGCATCCAAGGCTTAAAGGCTTGAAATTGCCTCGGGACTTTGCGGGAAGGGTTTACGGGCTTGAGGGCTTAAGGGCTTACGGGGTGAGGGTTGACATGTTCGAGCGATAAAGGCTTATGTATTTCAGGAGTAAAAAGCTTACGGGCTTAAGGGTTTAACAGCTTCACGAGTTACGAAATTAAGGGTTTAAGGGCTCAAAGGCTTGAGGCGTGCCTGGGGTATATAACTCAAGGGTTAATAGCCACAAGGGTTCAAGGGTTTAAGGTATTAAGTGTCTTAGGGCTTAAGGGTGTGAAGGTTGAAAGGGTTAAGAGCTTAAGTGATCAATGGTTGAAGGGTTTAATGGTTCAAGCGCTTCGATGGTTAAGGTTTTAACGGTTTCAGGGCTTAAGGGTTTGATGGTTGCCTGGGGGGGGGTCACCTGAAGGGATTAATGGTTTATAGCTTAACGGCTTAAGGGTTCAAGGGCTTAAGTGCGTTAAGGTTCAAGGGATACGAGTTTAAGCGTTCGGGGGCTTTAGGGCTTAATGGTTTAACGGATTGGTTGCATAAGCGTTTGAAGACTTAACAGTTCAAGGGCTAAAGGGCTTAAGGGTTTAAGCTCGTAAGTGGTTAAGGGTTTCAGGGCTCAAGGGCTTAATGGTTTCGGCGACGGCGCCGCCTGCCAAGGTCCTCGACGACCACCCGCGGATGTGGGAGCCACGGGACACGACCGGAGGAGGGCGAGAAGGAGGAGGGCTCGAGTCAAGGTCTTGAGCAAGAGACGGCCTCGAGCCAACAGATGGTCCATTCACAGTGGATACGGAGAGAGAGAGAGAGGGAGAGAGCCGGCTGGGAGAAGTGGCGGGGAGACGTGCGAGCTGGTGCGGTGGGAGGGGGCGTCCAGCACGGAGGACAAAGCCCGGGCTTGAGCCCAAACTCGTGGCGGACGCCGAACAGCAACAACAGGACGGGGCCTGAGCCGAAACGGACGGCCACGGTGGGGGGGGGGGGGTAGGGGGGGTGGAGGAGCAGGGCGGAAGGGGTGGCGGCGCCGGCGAAAAGGCTGAGGGAAAGAGCTGGCGAGCGAGGAGGGGGGGGGGGAGGAGAGGGAGGAGGAGGGGGAGGAGGAGGAGGCGAGGGAGGAGGAGGAAGAGGAGGAGAGGGCGGAGGCGGAGGGGGGAGGGGAGGAGGAGGAGGAGGAGGAAGATGACGCCCGTAGGACGCCAATGAGGCTTCTCATGTAGGTCGTCTGGAGTTCATGCTGAGCTGGTTGGAACTTGTATCAGAGTGGCTGGATGTAATACTGAAGTGGTTGGCATGTGCTCTCGTTGCGTTTCCCGTCGCCCCTTCCCTTCCCCCCAGCACGAGGCGCTGAGCACGCCAGCGGCCTATCTCTTCCCCCCCCCCCCTCCCCTCCCCCTCCCCTCCCCCCCTCCCCCTTCCCCCCCTCCCCCCTCCCCCCCCCCTCCCCCCCTCCCCCCCCCCCTCCCCCTTCCCCCTATTTCCCCCCCCCCCCCCCCCCCCCCCTCCCCCCCCTCCCCCTCCCCGTCCCCCCTTCCCGTCCCCCCGCGCAAGGCGCTGAGCGAGTCGGCGGCCTATCTTCAGGACGAGCCTGAGGATCTCCGGGAAGCGCTTGCTGTCTCGCACCTGCCGCATCGCGTCCGCCACCGTGTCCAGCTGCCTGCAAAGACGACGGCGACGGCGGCGGCGACGATGGCGACGGTGGCGACGGCGATGACAGCAACGTCAACGTCGACGTCGACGAGGGACGATGGACGACTGACGGACGACGGAAGACAGACGACGGACGGGAGAACGGACGACGGACGACGACGACGGCGGCGGGGGCGGAGGCGGCGGCGACGATGATGTCGTCGGACGACGGTCGACGACGAGCACGACGACAGCGGCGACGACGCCGGTCACGGCGACGGCGGCGACCACGACCACGTCGACGACGACGGCCACGACGACGACGACAACGACATCGACGACGACGACGACGGACGACGACGGCGATGACGCCGCCACTGCCGTCGGTGTTCGTGTAGTTTTGGGCCGTTTTTCATAATGTTTTGGGTTATCCCGGTCGTGTCCGGAAGTCTTCGGAGATTGGCGAACATTTCTCGGATTAATTCGATGGCCATCGACCGTTTCCAGGCACCTCCAAGCGCCCCAAGCGGTGCTGGAGCTTTCAGGTGGGGCGCCCCCGTGGCAAAGCAGGAAAAAGTCCTGTGAGCTTGGTGGAGGGTGCTGGAGAGAGTGAGAGGTGAGAAGGGGAGGAGGGCGTGAGGGAGGACGAGGAGGTAAATGAGAAGGCGGAGGAGGAGGAGGAGGAACATGGAAAAGAGGCAGATAAGAAGGAAGAGGAGGAGGAGGAGGACGACCGTGAAGATGAAAATGCTAGTGGTCTGCGGCGAGAGGCAGTCCTGCGTGAGTGCAGCAGGGGGCTGGGCAGTGCAAAGGCACGTGCCCTCCCGCTGGCCGCCGCTCCTTGCAATCGTTGCCTGCCAGCCGCGCGCATCGGGGCCTGGCGCGATTCGGCCTGCATGGGGGCATCCTGCGCCTTCTTTGCCAGGGCAGACGCAATCAACCAACTCGGGTGCACCGAACACAGAAGGAAGACGAGGATGATGATGATGATGATGATGATGATGATGATGATGATGATGATGATGATGATGACGATGATGATGATGATGATGATGATGATGATGATGATGATGATGATGATGATGATGATGCTGGTGATGCTGATGATGCTGATGATGACGATGATGGTGACGATGGCGATGCTGACTTTGATGATGCTGCTGCTGCTGATGATGATGATGATGATGATGATGATGATGATGCTGATGCTGATGATGATGAAGCTGATGATTTGATGATTCTGATGATGCTGAGACGGAGGACGAGGAGGAGGAGGAAGAGGAGGGGGAGGAGGAGGAGGAGGAGGAGGAGGAGGAGGAGGAGGAGGAGGAATAGAAGGAGGAACAAGAGGAGGAGGAGGAGGAGGAGGAGGAGGAGGAGAAGAGGAGGAGGAGGGGGAGGAGGAGGAGGAGGAGGAGGAGGAGGAGGAGGAAGACGAGGAGGAGGAGGAGGAGGAAAGGGAGGAGGACTAGGAGGAGGTGAAGGAGAAGAAGAAGAAGAATAAGGACGAAAAGGAAAAGAAATCATAGGAGACGGAATAGGATGACGGGGAAGAGGGGGAGGAGGAGGAGGAGCAGGATGATGAGGCGGGGGAACAGGAGGAGGAGGAGGAGGAGGAGGAGGAGGAGGAGGAGGAGGAGGAGAATGATAAGGATAAGGAGGAGGAGGAGGAGGAGGAGGAGGGAGAGGGAGGAGGAGGGCGAGAAAGATGAGCAGGAATATGATGATGATGATGAGAAGGAGGAGGAGGAGGAGGAGGAGGAGGAGGAGGAAGAGGGGGGCGAGGACGTTGAGGAGGAATCTGATGATGATGAGGAGGAGGAGGAGCAGGAGGAGGAGGAGGAGAAGGAGGAGGAGGAGGAGGAGGAGCCCCTACCTCCAAGTCGAGCGTGGAGCCGACTGTGCTCTGTACAACAGGAGCCGGCCCATCGCTGACTGATCTCTTCCTTTTCTGCCTCCCCTTCTCTCGTCCCTCTTTTTGGCTTCTGGGATAGGCAACGAATCTTTCATGCCTTCAGTGTGCGTGCGTGCGTGCGTGCGAGGAGGAGGAGGAGGAGGAGGAGGAGGAGGGGGAGGGGGATGAGGAGGAGGAGACGGGAGGAGGAAGAGGAGGAGGAGAAGGAGGAGGAGGAGGAGGCGAAGGAGGAGGAGGAGGAGGAGAAGGAGGAGGAGGGCGAGGAGGAGGGGAGGAGGAGGGGGAGGGGGAGAAGGAGAAGGAGGAGGAGGAGAAGAAGGAAGAGAGGAAGAGGAGGAGGAACAGGAGGAGGGAGGAGGAGGAGGAGGAGGAGGAGGAGGAGGAGGAGAGAGGAGGAGGAGGAGGAGGAGGAGGAGGAGGAGGAGGAGGAGGACGAAGGTGAGGATGAGGACGAGGAGGAGGAGGAGGACGAGGAAGGAGGGAGGAGGAAGCGGAAGAGGAAGAGGACAAGCCAAACATCCAACGTCGCGTTTTGTTTACAACGTGTCTCCCCAAAGGTCTCGACCCCTTCCCCGAGACTGGCTTTCCATCCCGGGCCGTTTTTCCTACAACCCTGGGCCCCCGACAGGCCGAACACTGCAAACAGCTCCCCGTCATGTTTTTTCGCGCATCGCCGATGCCGCTACTCCCCAAATCTCTCCAGGGGCGCGTTCTGACAAGAATTTTGAAGGGGATCAAACCGTGGCCAAGAAGGCTTCCCAATAGGTCCAAGACAGCCAGAACCACAGAAGGATAGCGGTGTCGGTACCTCTTGTGCCTCCAGGGCCAGGGCCTCTTCTGGGGAGGGGGGAACAAGGAGGGGGAAGGAGGAGGAGGAGGCGGAGGAGGAGGAGGAGGAGGGGGAGGAAGAGCAGGAGGAGGAGGATAAGGAGGAGGAGGAGGAGGATGAGGAGGAGAAGGCGGAAGAGGAAGTAGGAAGGAGGAAGGAGGAAGAAGGAAGGAGGGAGGAGGACGGAGGAAGGAGAAGGGAGGAAGGGGGAAGGAAGAAAGAGGAAGAAGGATGAAGGATGAAGGAGGACGAGGAGGAAGAGGAGGAGGAGAAGAAAGGAGAACATGGACAGTAGTAACCGCACGAGGAGCAGAACGGTAGCGAAGAGGAGGAGGAGATAGAGGAGGAGGAGGAAGAAGAGGAGGAGGAGGAGGAGGAGGAGGAGGAGGAGGAGGAGGAGGAGGAGGACGGCGACGCGCGGCAGCTGCGGCGGAGGAGGGCGGCCCCCGCCTGCGGATGGCCCCCGCCCTGCCGTCGAAGCTCGCGCGGAACTGGTGGAGCAGCAGGCGGTCGTGGAGGAGCGGTATGTTGTGCACCGCCATGAGGAACTTGGACGCGTCGTCCAGCTGGGGACGGGGACTTAGTGGGCCCTGGAAACGACAGGGCCGTTTTTTATTACCGGTCCCGTTTTTTGTAGTTTTTGTTGCCGGTTCCGACGCCGTCGCCGTTCTTTTACGGGTTCCCGCTCCGGTTCCAATCCTGGAGCCGTTTTTTGTTGCCGTTTCCGGTCGCCGTTTTTGTTGCCGTTTCCATTTTCAAGGGGCACTTTTTCGAAAACAGTGAAAAAACGGCCTTGCCGTTTATAGGAGGGGGATGTGGCGTCCCAGAGGGGCGCGTCCAAGAGGAGGGTTCGCGATGTGCGCGGCCCCGGGGGGGGGTGGGGCAGGGTACATCTTGAAACGAGGAGAGGGGAATTGAATTTCGAGGAGGTATCATGGACCCCACCATGAAATCCCTCCCCATATAGAGTCACCGTTCCCGGGGAACGGCTTCTCGTCCCGAGTCGCTCTTTGACGGTCTCCCAGATATCGAAAACAGCGAAAATCCTCCTGTCGTGTGAGGGGGTCTGGTCGACCTCCCCCCGAGAGTCCCTCTTCCCCCGCGTGGCCGCCCCCGAGAAGGGAGCCAAGGACGGACCCATACCCCCTCGCTCGCCGCGATGGGTCACGACGGAAACTTTTACGGGCGTTCCCTTTGGCCTCCCCTGGGGCCCTCGCTGGCCCCCGGGACCTTCCAAGAGCAGCTCGGGGCCTCGAGCGGGAACGGGTTGCACGCGGCGGTTCCGGAAGAGAGCGCCCCCGTGCAGGACGTGTGGGAGATGGCCCGCAGCACCGCCCGCGACAAGTTGGTGTGCACGCCTCCTCTTGAGAGGGGCGCGCGGCAAGCGAGGCCCGAAGAAAGCCCCAAGAGGCCCCCGAGACGCCCCAAGAGGCCCCAAAAGGGCTCCCAAGAGGCCTCCACACGGCCCCCAAGAGGTCCCCGAGAGCCCCCTCGCGAGTCGGTCCCAGGGAAGGGGCCTTGATTTCTGGGGGGGCACGTTTCGTAACAAATCACGGTGTCGGGTGCCTGGAGAAAGCGGGAGGGGACACTTTTTCGGCCATTCCCATAGTCGGACTGATCGAAAAGGGACGTCTCGTCGTCGTCGTCGCCGAGACGGGGGAAGGAAAGAGAGGGGGTGCAGAGCAGCAGGAAAGCACGAGGCAGGAGAGGGCACAGGATGGGGAGGATGAGGACGAGGACGAGGACGAGGAGGAGGAGGAGGAGGAGGATTTCCTGATGTAAGACAGCGGGATGAAAAGGAAGGCGCGGCCGCGATGACGTCGAAAGAGCACGCCGAATGCGATCCTGCTGTTGCCTTGTCCGGTTCTAGCCAGAAGTCCGCATCGTTCAAAGCAGCGTTTCAGAATTGCTTCGAGGCGTTTCACTTGTTTGGGCTTTTGCATGGCCCGATCCCTCTTCTTTCTGGCGGAGCAAGAACAAGTCTGCCCCCACACCTCTGCCAAAAGCGGGTTTGGGCTAGAACTTCAAAATAATCCACCCGCGTCGACGATGACGCTCCAGGAGCTAGATATCCGACGTCGTGTACTTTTGTTCCAGGATGTGGCACCCTGCATGTCTGGAACATTGGACTGGCTTCTTCACTCCCCACCCTGAGCAATCTCTTGACTGTCGCGGGGCCCGCCAAGGTCCCCCCAGAGGCCGAAAATAGCCAACCAAGGCGCAACTCGGACTGTGACACATCGGGGATCTCGAACACCTCTGGCGGTTCTGGAGGATGCCTCGGGCGCCGCGGCCGTTCCGGAGCGCCGCCGGCCGGGGACGCTCTGAGAGCGTCCCAGAACGCTCTGGAACGACTGACCCCAGTCCTGGCCCCGCCCCACGCCCCCCCTCCCGACAGCGGCTGCTGTTGGACACGGGCTGTTCTGCCTCAGAAGGACAGCGTCCGCGGCGACGCCGACAGCGAGTCCTGCCCATTGTGGGCAAGAAATGCTGTTCGTTCTCGACGAAATTTTCCCGCACCCTCAGATCAGAAGTTGCCACAACTTACAGCAATCTCGCAATTCGCCACAGGAGCCCTGGACCATATCTTTCTGCGTCGCTGTTCGAGCCGGGCCGATCTGTGAGGGTCCGGGCGGGGGGAACCGCGCGAAAACGCCCGTTGTGAGCAAAACGTGCGACGCCAGGACCTCAGGGTACCCACGCACGCCCCCCCCACCCACTGGGCGGCGCAGCAGCCTGTCGGCGGCGAACCCAAGGGGGAAGTGAGAAAGGGCGGGCCTTCTCAGAAGGCTCGGAGGTCTGGCCTTCGGGGGGAATGTTCTAAGCCTTCCCCGACGACAAAGAAAACCTCTCAGAAGGCCGGAAGCCTTCTGAGAAGTCCTGCCGCCTTCTGAGAAGGCCTTTTCTTTCTCACTCCCCCCCCGCAGCGCAGCAGTCTGGGCGGGACAAGCGGCCGCTTGCCTGCGCGATCGGCTGCCCGGACTCGCGGTACTGTTTCGCGACCTGCGGGGCGCGGCTGCGGCGGCGGTCGCGCGGCGGCGGGGGGCGGCCGGGGGGGGAGGGCGAGGGAGGAGCAACGAGGAGGAAAAAGAGGAGGAAGAGGAGGAGGAGAAGGATGAGGACGAGGAGGAAGAGGACGAGGAGGAGAAGGAATAGGAGGAGGAGGCGGATGAGGAGAACAAGGAGCAACGTATGATGATGATAATGATGACGATTCGGCGGAGGGGAGGGAGGAGGAGGAGGAGGAGGAGGAGGAGGAGGAGGAGGAGGAGGAGGAGGAGGGGGATGTTGCACCACATTCATTGCTTCACATAGATTGTAATCGAAACATCTCACCACATGGAGTACATACTGAAGATTGGCACACCGAACATTGCGCAACGTAGCTTGTACCACGTATTCTGCATCACATATATTGCCTCACATAGATTTCACGTCAAAAACGCAGGTTGCACAACACATATTGCATCAAGTTGATTGCATAACGTAGGATGCGCAACATATATTGCGCAACCGGGATGGGTAGAACACACAATCTTTGGGGTCCACGCTGGCTGACATACCTCTACGTATCTCGAAAGGTTCCGAAGAACGGGGAAAAAGGAATCCATAAACGCGGGCACAGGAATAACATCGTTTAACTTTCTACGGGGAACATTTACATAGGCGAGCAGTGGCAGACATAATGCTTCAGACAATCGCGCTCCCCAGGGCATCCCTAGACACAGCCCGTGTAGGAAGAGGAGGATGATGATGATGATGAGGAGGAGGAGGAGGAGCAACACAGGAGGAACAGGAGGAGGGGGAGGACAGGACACAGGACATCCGCAGAAAGGGGGGTCAACGCCAACACGCCTAGACTGGTGCCCTGCGCGCGTCTGCAAGATCCCCCGCGATTTGGTTGCGCAACAGCCCTGGCTTGTCACAAGGGCCGGCAGGGGGCATATCCCGCAGCTTCAGGGAGTGAACTCCGAGGTGGCCCCGCAAGAAGAGGCTCGCCACCTTGTGAGTGCGAGTCCCTGCGGGTCAGTGCGGGGGGAGCAGCTGCTCGAGAAGGAGGGGGGTAGGGGGCCGACGTAGTCATGGTCCTCGCTCGCTCGCTCACCCAATTCAGGGCCGATCGGTCCGAAGCCCGCAGTTGCAAAAGGGAAAGCAGGGCCCTGGCGTGCCTTCCGTGCGCTGTCCTAGTCCTGGCGCTCGCCCTCCTCCTCCTCCTCCTCGTCCTCCTCCTCCGCCTCTCTTTGCAAGCACAGAACACGAGTGCTTCTCCCCTCTCTCCCCTGACACTGCCCGCGTGTGCTTGCGCCTCTTTCGCGCACTGTTTTTTTTCGTACACGAGATTTCTAACATTTACCTTATACGTTTCGGCTAGGTCGGTATGTGCTATCCTTGACCAAATTTCACATTTCAGGGTCGGTGCCTTGCTCTCGTCGTTCTGAATGGTGCTTTCACCCCAGCGCAAGCTACATGTCTGGATCCGGCTCAATGCTTGTCGTTGCCGCCCCCCCTGTTTTCTCCTCCCCCACCCTCCGCTGATCCCCCTGCGAAATCAGATCGGCTCGGTCACGACAAGATGCACAGCAACGCTACGCAAGCATCGGGCCGCGTCAGATCGTCGGAATATCGAGCTCGAATCGGACCGAACTAGCCGAAATCGACATCGATCTGGATGGACGAGATTGAAATTGGAACCGCGGACTTGGCGCGATCGCACCCAGCTTGACCTCCCCCTCCTCTCCCTCCCCTCTTCCCCGCGGAGGGTTGAGACGCTCGCCCTCCTCGCCAGAGGGCCCAGGAGGAGCACAAGCAGGAGCTTCAGAGTGAAGGGGAAGAGGAGGGGGATGATGAGTGTAGTGCATTGCGGATGCCCTTGAGGGTAGGCATGGCCATGTCGGGCCAGTCGGATTTTCACGGGCTCTCCAGTCCTGGAAGCCGTGCTCGTGAAGGTCGGGAGGACAAACCTTCTGGTCCCAGAGCTTGTTTCTGGGACCCCTGCTGGCACAACTTATGTTGTTCCCGTTCTACTTAAGGGCCACATCCCATAAATAATTTAGAGCACCCAGAAAAGTATCAAAAGAGTGTCGAAACAGTGTCGAAACAGTGTCGGGCGAGTGTCTCCCAGGGCCCGACACGTCAAAACCCTTAAATTTCGATACTTTTGTGGGGCGCTCGGAATTCTTCCTGGTTTTCAAAGCCAAAGTAGGTTGGAGCATCAGAAGGCACAGCAGGAGGAGGCGGAAGCAGAGGAAGGGCATGGCCGGGGGATAGGGATTGGCGGCGCACGCATGGGGGGTACGGGGAGTGGTGACGGCTCCTTGGAAGGAGGCTGCTTCTAAGAAGCAGTCCCCCCCTCTCCCTACCCCCTTTTGCGCGCCGCCGAGAAGGAGCCGTCGAACAGAAACAAAACCTCCCTTCCCCGCGACGGGAGGCCAGAGAGGGATCGTGCAGACCTTGGCCGAGGCAGCGCTGCGAGCCCGTCCTCTGCGCACGAGAGGGCTCAGGTGCACGCAGGGGCCAAAGAGCGGTCGGGCAGGATGGCACCACGCTGACTACAGCAGACGTGTGCGATAAGAGATCTTGCTAGCTGCTTGTGTACACCGCAGCGCCTGTCTAGACAACATGGCCTGTGTACACCACAATGCGGGTGTACACGACAGCAGCCGTGTGCACCACAGCGCCTGTGTACACTGCGGTGATTGTACGCACCAAAGGAGCGATGTGCACCACAACGCATGGCGAACATTTGCGTCACTGCGCTTCCGCGCACCTCCAAGGTCCCGCCGGAGCCCAAATCTGGAAAAATCCCCAGGGGCCCGAACGTATCAGATTCAAGATGTAAGTTATTTTCGTGACTATTTATTTTTCTGGCCCAGGGTGCGGTTCCCCCGTTTTTGGCCGACCATGTCTGTGGACACCACGGTGCCTGTCTGGCGTGCGCCACGACGCCTTTGTACATCACAAGTGCTTGTGTACACCGCAGCGCCTGTCTACACAACCATGCCTGTGTACGCCACAGTGCCTGTGTACACCACACACTGCTTGTGTACACTACGACGCCTATGTGCACCACGGTTGCTGCTGCAGCACCACACTCGTGCACCACAGCTCTGGTGCACCAAAGTGCTTGTGTACACCACAGAACTGCGTACACTTCCAGGACCCCCGGCAGGACCGAACTCTCGAAAATCGTGGGGGATCCGTACGTATCAAATCCAATCTGCAACTTTGTGATTATGGGCTTCTCTTGCGCAGGGAACGGTCCCGTCGCTTAGGCCCACAACGCCCGTGTACACCATAGCGTGCTCCGCGCGACCTGCGTGCACTTATGCTTACGTGCGCCACAACGCCTGCGTACACAACACATCCTGCTGCAAAAGCAGGAAAGGCGCGCACCAAATCGCCTCGCTTCCTGCGCACAACGCAATGCCCGTGTAAGCGCTGCCCAAGTGCACCTCCAGATGCCTATGGACGACGACTGTCGTCGTCTGTCGTCGTCGTCGTCGTCGTCGTCGTCGCTCGTCGTCGTCTGTCGTCGTCTGTCGTCGTCGTCTTCTCCCAGTACCACTCCAAGCCCTAACGTTTCGCCAACGTGCATCCAAACACCAGCATGCTGTGGCGAACACCACCGTGCCTTTGAACACAACGCTCCGTGCGCGCTCCCTGCGTCCACTCCCCCTGGACCTGCACAACTGGCTAGGTTAGGTTATCCTGGGGGGGGGCGAGCCAAGTAACACGGGTTATCGCCGGTTCCTAAAACAAAGTCTCTACGGGTGTCCGATGGTTGCGTGAATCTCTTGTAATCTCCTGCGCCAGTCTGGCATCCGAGATACTTCTTCGCGGCATTGCGCTTGCTTGGCCACCCCCTTTCAGCAGTCCCGCCAGCCTCGATCTCCTCCAATGTTGGGAGCACGGTGGGCTCGTGCGTCCTGGGCTCCGTCGTGAGGAGGAGGTCCGTGGTCTGGCGAACGAGGGCGGCGGGGGGGCCACTGGGGGAGACACTGCTCCTGCTGCTGCTCCTTATCCTCGTCCTTATTTCCGTATAAACGCGTATATCTGAATATATCCGCCACGGCGCCTTTGGCACGAAGTGGGATGCCCCACGGCTCGTGCAAGACTGAAAAGTAGAGGCTGTGCTGCTGCTGCTGCAGCCAGACTTGTAAGTCTTTCTGAGGGCACGCGCCAAACGTTTCCAAAACGGTCCTGAGCGATTAAGGTTTCCTGGGCTGCCTCCCGTGATTTCTGGGGTGTTTCCTGCAAGTCCCCTTGACGCTGTGTCCACCCGCAACGGTCCAGGAGAGCCCCGACTTGCCGTCGCATAACTCAAATATGTTGTCAACAGCCTCGGGAATGCCCCAGACGCCTCCAAGACAGCCCAGAGGCCTCCAACAGCACCCCAACGAGGGCCCTAAGAGGCAAACGTTATTGATGTCCCTTCGCTTAGTAAGGATTTCAACGTTCGCGCCTTTCGGTTCCCCGACGCTCCAAGACGGCCCGCGAGGCCCCGAGTATCGCCACAAAACGGCCCCAGAGGCCCCCAGGAGGACCCCAAGGCAACCCTAGATGCCCCAATGAGGCCAAAGAGGTATCCAAGACGGCCCGAGAGGGCACAGTAACAGCCCCAACAGGGTGTCCAGATGGGGAACCCGACAGGACAGCCCTCGGCCCGGAGGGGACCCCAAGGAGGCCCCAGGAGGCCCCGAAGAGGCTCCCGAGAGGCCCCCGATAGGCCCCCAAGAGGCCCTAAGCGCCCCCTAAGAGGCCCCCAAGAGGCTCCGAAGACGCCCACAAACTGATTCCAAGAAGCCCACGAGAGCGCTCCGAAGAGACGCGAAGAAGCATGCCTGAGAACTCCAATCCACAACCCAGGCATGGTGGAGAGATGGGCCGACAACAACATATGTACATCCATACATACGTACAGACATACGTACAGACATACGTACATATATACATACATACATACATACATACATACATACATACATACATACATACATACATACATACAAACGCTCCATATACTCCATCTCTGCCAAGTTGCTGGCCGATGGTGACGCACTCCGGGCTATTCCATCCGACCCACCAAACAACAAAACAAAGACGACGTTCTTCGTATCAACAACGACGCTTCCCCGTCGACATTGCAAAACGCGGGGCACGAGTGGCACGGGGCTCGCATCGCGCGCAAAAGGGCGACATCTCGCTCTCGCCTCGGCGACGAGCTTCTTCTCTTGAGCATTGAACTCCCGTTGGTTCAAGGCCGGCAGTTTTCGTTCGCCAATTCTGCCGACAACGGGGTCGCGCGCGAGCGGGCGAAACGAAGATTTCGCCCGGAAGCGGCGCTTCCGCATTGGCGCGGCGCATGTCAGGCTCGAGCTAAAACAATGTTTGTCGTTTTCGTTTTGTGTTAGGTTTTCCTTGTTCTGTCTTCTGTTCCCCCTGTGCTGCCAAACGAAATCAACACGCAAACGGTCTACGAAGTCGCCAAAACACCGTTTAGTTCGAAACCTGGCGCATGTTTTTCACTCGCCCACTCATTGGGACTGGGGCTTCATCCGGGCGGGCAATGTAACGCCCCCGCCCAAACCCCGCGCACATTTTACGTGAAAATGGCGGTCCCGCCCGGGCGCGGCGCAAATTTGTTTCGCTCGCCGAGTCGCTGGAGACCGGCTGCGAGGGCGCGCGCGAGCGGGCGATGTGCTGTCATCACCCCAGCGCCGCGCAGATTTCGTGTGTTTCTCCTCCTCTTCCTCCTACTCCGTTCCTTATCCTTATGAAAAACTCCTCCCTGTCGCACCCCGAAACCTGTCGAAAGGGCGGACCGGGCGTTTCGCCTGAGACTTCCTTACCGTTCGTTACCCTGAAGTTAAACAACCGACAACAAATTCACACATTCACGCATGGAGTGCAGATGGTTTTCAAAATGTGGCTCTCGCCTGAGCGCCGCGCACATTCGTCTTCAAACATTGCAAGAGCTTCACGGATTGAGGGCGGGCCATTTTCAAAATATAGCTCTCGCCCAAAGCCGCGCGCATTCGGTTTAAACGTTCGCGAGAGTTTCACGGATGGGGGGGGGCGGCTCTTTTTCAAAATATGGCTCTCGCCTTAGCGCGGCGCGCAATCGTTTCACAAGTTCGCACAAATTTCACGGATGGCGGGCGGCTCGTTTTCAAAATACGGCTCTCGCCTTAGCGCGGCGTACATTCGTCTTAAACATTTGCAAGAGCTTCACGGATTGAGGGCGGATGGTCTTAAAACTTGCCTCCAGCCTTCGTCGTTTCAAACGTTTGCAAGAGTTTCACAAGTTCCCATGGGCAACCTACCAGAAACTGTGTTTTGGAACGACTCGAGATTGCCAGGGCGCAACAGTTACGCAGATTCGCGGTGTTGAAGTCCCAAAAACGGCATTTTTGCACGATCCAGAATCGCCACGACGCAACAAACAGCTTCATTCGTGGCGCTGTGGTCCTAGGAATGTGTTTTGGTACGCTTCAGGATCTTCAAATTCTTGTCTCCAACCAGGGCACTTCCTGCAGTGGAAATGAATCCTTGCCAGGACCTGTGAAGAGGGAGCCTGGGAGGAGGGTTAATTCCAACATCGTTGATGCGTCTTGGGTTTACAAAGGTCCTCCTTCATTCCTTTTCCTTGTAGTTAATTTTCCCTGTCGCACTCCAGGGCCAGTTGTTTGGGCGGGCCGGGCATTTCGCCTGAGAATTCCTCACCATTTATGACTCTGAATAATAACAATTTGGCAGCAGCTTCGCAGATGGAGGGCGGGTCGTTTTCAAAAACCGCGGCGCGCATTCGTTTTAAACATTCCCAAGAGCTTCACGGATCGAGGGCGGGTTGTTTTCAAAATGTGGCTCTCGCCTTAACGCGGCGCGCCTTCGCCCGAACAAAACTGCAACAGATTCACGGATCGACGGCGGGTCGATTTCAAATAGTGGTTCTCACATTAGCGCTGCGCAGATTCTTTTCAAACATTTGCAAGAGCTTCACGGATTGAGGGCGAATGTTTTTCAAACTATGGCCCTCGCTTTAGCACGGCGCACATTCGCTCCAGACATGTGCTCCAGACATTTGCAAGAGCTTCACGGATCGAGGGCGGTTCCTTTTCAAACTGTGGTTCTCGCGTTTGCGCCGCGCACGCTCGTTTATAACAACTGCATCAAGATTTTCACGGGTTCCCATCAACAACGTACCAGAAATTGAGCTTTGAAAAGATTCTAGATTACGCGGGCGTGGGCGCAACAACTACGTTGACTCGCTGTGTTGAAGTCCCAAGAATGGCCTTCTAGCGCGATTCAGGAACACCAACACGCAGTAGTCAGGTTGATGCGTGGCGTTGGAATCCTGAGAGACATGTCATGGCATGCGTCAGGGTCTTCAAACAGTTGTTTTCCAACGAGGCAGTTCTCTCAACGGGAATGAACCATTGTTGGGGCCTATGATAAAGGGGGAGCTTGGAGGGTGGGATTATTCCAACAGCGTTGGTGACTCGTGGGGTTGCACTTGTCCTCCTCCTCCCCCTCTTCCTCCTCCTTCTCCTCCTTTTTCTCCTCCTCCTCCTTCCCCTCCTCCGCAATGCTTCTTCGGCGCGGCGCATCCTTCGTCTTCCTCGCTCGCATCGGGAACGTGCCTGCGCGTAAGTGCACTCTACCGGCCGAGGCCGTGTTTTCCTCACGCCAGGTCGTCGACAGCGGCGCCGTGCGCGGGCGCCTTCCTGTCACTGGGTGGGAGCGCGCTCGAGGCCCAATATCAGGTTGCGCCAGCATTGTTTTTTTTCTGTTGTGGGGGTGGGGTGGGGGAAGGCGGTGCCTGTTGCGCGTTCGGCCTGGCTGGCTTCACTCCCCTTCTCCTTCCTCGCTCCTCTTAATTTTCCTGTTCGCCCCCCTCCTCCACTGCCGCACTCCCCCTTCCTCGGTGGTCTCCTAAACGAAGGCGGCGGGGCGGGGGCACTAGGCCATGCGAAAAACACGCGAGAGAGAGAGAACGAGAGAGAGAGAGAGAGAGAGAAATAGAGATAGAGAAAGAGAGAGGGAGAGAGAGAGAGAGAGGCATGGAGAGGGAGACCCAAACCTTCAGGCAGGCGTCATGCTGTAAGGGCATTGGGTATGGAACCCTCCGGTAAGGAATTCAAGCCTGGAAGCTGGTGGAACCCAATTGAGGCTTGGCCATGGATATTACCGCCGCCCTCACCAGATAAGGAATCCCCAAAAAGTCTGAAGCCTCCTCGGCACATTCCTTGACGAACGCCCCCGCCGTAAGTGTTCAAATGTGATTTCGGCTTCTTGGCTTCCTGGGGCCGCTTTCGAATGACTGGGCCATCAGGAAACGCCCGCGACGGACAACTGGTCCTGGATATGAGGCCAGCAGTCGAAAGATCTGGGGGGGCGTTGCGCGGCCGAGAAGAAACACGCAGACAGAGAGAGAGAGAGAGAGAGCAAGGAAGAGAAAAAGAGAGAAAGAGAGTGAGAGAAACATAGAGAGAGAGAGAGAGAAACATCTATAGAGAGAGGCATATAATCTGAAGAAGAAGCAGAGCAAGAACAATCCGCTGGCCCCCTTGTGGGGCCACCAGGCGCCGCGGACTAGGCTTGCTGTTCACTGCGCCAGTTCCAGTTTCCAGTCTCCAATGTAGTAGTCCTGTTTTATCTGCTTCCTACTGTGACTTGTTGAAATCCGCGCGAGGGGGGGGGGGGGGGGGAGCCGAAAAGGGCCCTGGTTACAACCACCTGAGGGGGTTCTCAAACTTTCTGAGGGGGTTATTTCAATCATTTGAATTATCTAAATTATTTCGGTCGAAGCCCTAAGGCGCGAGAGTCTGCATTCCAGGGATATTTCAATACTTTAAACAATTTGAACAATTTAATGAATTAAAACCGTTTAAATAGTTCAAATCTTTGAATTATTACATGTTTCCACCCATTAAATTATTTGAATTATTTACTTCAGTCGAAATCCTAAGGCCCGAGAATCTTCATTCCATGAATATTTGAATAATTCAAATACTTAAAAATAATATGCATGATTTAATTACTTAAATTATTTAACTGCTTTAACTGATTCAAATAATTATATTACTCTAAGCCGCTGGTCTAAACAATTTAAACGAACATATGAGTACCTCATGTTCTTGACATGCTTCTATCAATTGAAATTAAATAAACGCATTTGGAAAGCTCAAAGGACGCATCGACCCTATTTGGCCCTCAATCATATATATATGCACATACACACATGCATACATGTATATATATATATATATATAGATGTGTACATATATATACACACAGACAATACACACATGTATATATGATACTTATATGTGTGATATTTGTGCCACCGAAGCCATCATCTGTCGTAAATTACGCTGTAGTCGCGCCCACGAGGCCACAGTCCCTGGTCGATTACACCTGCACACACACACACACTATTCGCGTCCCCGAGGCCTTATGCCCTTTCAAATTGCGCTGTGCTCGCGCTCCGGGGACCACTTTTTGTAAAGTATAACATGACCGCGTCTCCGAGGCAATATTCTTCCGCAGGCTATACAATATTTGTGTCCCCGAAGCACGATCCCTCGTGAATTACGCGCGCGCCCCAGAAACCAGAAACCCTCGTAAAGTATGCCGTGCTCACGCTTTCGGGGCCACAATCTTTTATAAAAGGCCCCCAAGACGGTACACGATGCCTCCGAGATGGCCCAAGCGTGCTCCAGGGCGCCCAAGATGGTCCCAAGACGGCCCAAGAGGCTCCCAAGATGCCCCCAAGAGCGATCCAGGAGCACACCCAAGAGGGGCCCAAGATGCCAACATCACAGATTTTCCTCGGAGTTCTCATGGATGTTGGCACGCTCGCCTTTTTCTGGCTTCCGACGCTGCGAGACGGCCCAAGAGGCCCCCCAAGACCGCCCCAAGATGGCCAAACGAAATCCCCAAGACGGCCCAAGAGGGACCCAAGACGGCCCCAAGAGTAACCCGAGACGGGGGACCTGAACCCAAGTGGCCGCCGTTCGGAGATCCGACGCAGCTTCACGACGGTGCCCAAGCCCCACAACATAGCTCTTGCATTCCCCATCCTCCGAGAGAGGAAGCCGGCGGCAGGGGGCGAAGCCCTTACGGATATATGCACAGAAAGAGAGAGAGAGAGAGAGAGAGAGAGAGGAAACACAACACCATAAAACAGAGAGAGAGAGAGAGACTAATATCGAATAGCCTAGGAGACGCAATAAACACGCGGAGCGGCAAGGGCGAGTGGGTGGAGGGGCAGTTCATGGTGTAGCGACGTGCTCAAGCGAAGATCGAACGCTTCAGTAAATAGATCGTATCATTCTTAATATCTTGGGTGCTCGCAGAGAGTATGGTCCAACAAATGATAGATGAATAATGACATTAAGTGGGCACATGAGTTGCGCAGGAGACTACGCAGACGATAGTGTCGAGCTCCACCACCACACTGAAGGCTGGCATTCCGATCGCCGTCGCTACTGAAACAATCGGCTGAAACTGTCCGCGTGCTCTACAAGAGTCGGCTGCGCGCACTCTGGTCGCCTTTTTTATCCAGAATGATGCCTTCACTCGAATTCTCGAGATGTTCGGCGTTTGCTCCAGTTCCGATCGTCGAGTGCGAGGTGCACGTAGCCTTGCGACTCCGATTGGCCAGCAGAACACCGCAGCCGGCGCCGTCGCCCTCATCCATCCTACCAGTGCACGCGAGAGATCGCAACGATGAGGTCGCCGGCCTTGGCTCCTCTGACATTTGCCTCCAACTTCACGGTCTCACATGGCCACTCAGAACGCAGGACGCAGCATAGAACGTGCAAGCCACGACTCGCGAGCACACCAGGACAATAAAACATGGATGCACGACTAAAACAAGAGGTGCGAAGCTACGAACAAACAATGAATGAGGCAGGCGAAGCAAGAACGGTTAACTGGGAGAAGAGGAGGATGGAGGAAGAGTGGGAAGGATGGAGGGGGACTGGTTTAAAGGAGTCTAGGGCATTTGTTTCGGACCTCGCTTCCGATGCCTTCAAAGGTGGGCGTTTGGGGGTCGCTCCTCTTGGTCGTCCACCTGGTCCTTCTCATCCTCTTCTCCCCCTCCGCTTGTGACGGGGTGTCTCGTTCCAAGAACCCTGGGTCCAACAACATCTGCATTTCTTGAAATGCAGATGTATGCTTCCGCCGCTGGAGGCTTCCGCCGGCTCCCGCCGAGAGTAAAGATACGCCGCCGAATGCGAGGCCCCTCCTGGAACGCCCGTCGTACGCGGCCCACGGCGTTCTGTGTGGGAGCGCTAGGGGTCCGCCAGGCAGTCGCGATCGTGGCTGAGAGCGGCCGTGGGGGGTACTGACCAGTTGGTTCCTTTCGAACGCCAGCCTGGGGGGCCACAGGGTGGGACTCGCTGGCGTGAGCCAGGGCCGCCGTGGTAGCTTCAAGCTGAAGACGGATACTTCGCGGAAGCAGCTGCGAACATTACCTTGGTGATGTTTATCGCCGCGCCCTCTCCGCGGCTGCCGCCAATGAGCCTCTGCCGACGTCGGCTTCTGCTTGCCAGCAACACACGTCGCATCCCTCTCGACCCTTTCGCCAAGGTAATTCTTTGACCCCCCGCTTGTTCACGGTCCCGGGGCTCGAAAACAGCCTCCTCAGGCAGGGGACGCCGAAAAACCTCAGACTCGACATCTTCGAGTCTCGGGAAGTCTGGGAATGTCCTGGTTCCCGCGGCGCTGACCCCACGCGCTGGTGGGCCTGGCGAGTCCACGGCTGGATCCTTGACAGGCACAGTGCCCGCGGAAACCCCCTAACAAGATGTGCCGACCAATTCCCGCTGAGCCCTTCGGATGCGCAGCCGCGCGCGAGCGCGGCCCGTGCTCAACGCTCGTTCTCTCTGGCTCGCTCTGGCAGCCTCGGGGCTGAGTACCTTCTCGTCCAGGCTCAGGATGGCCTCCCTGATTTGGGAGGGCTGGAAGTCGCGCAGGGAGTGGAGGCCTGCGGGTCGGGGCGGGTGGGAGGATGGCCCGGGAAGAGGAGCATGATGACCCTGGCGTCCCCGCGCCGTGATGGGTACGACGGTGCACTTTTGGTCCTTACCGGTCTCTGGGGGCCCCCCCCGAAGACCTTGACCCCTTACCCAGGATTCGACATTTCAATCCGTTGACGACCCCAGGGCCCCCTGACGGCCCCAGGGTCAGTGACGGCCCCAAGAGGCCCAACGCGATGAAAACCTTGATTTGCATTAGTTGTCGCGCCGCGAGGGAGTGTGGGTCCTTCTTTCCAGGCAATGCCCAGGGGGGGTCACCACTAGGGGGGCGACAACCCCTCGAGAAGCCCCCTCGGGACCCCCGACCCCCCCGCCCCCGACACCCCCAAACCGCAAAACCTCCCAAACACCTCCTCTCGACTCTCGAACCTCGGGAGGAACCGGCGACCCCCTGAGCGGTGACCCCCTGGGCGGGGGGGACGTAAGTCCCGAATCTTGGGGACTCGAACCTGCTTGACGGGGCCGTCAGAAAAACATATATCCGGACGAAGGACCCAATCATATGCAGTTGTGAATGCCGCATTGTGGCCATCGCTTGCTGTGGAGCCCCCTATGGAAATGGGTGGTGAATCGCATGTGAACTGCGAAGCACTCGGTGGAGCTCCCCATGGGGCCACAAAACGTGTGAGGGGTGTGCCGAAACGGGCGTGCCGCACACATGCGAACTGCGCCACAGAGGCATTCGGGGTACCTCACTTTATGGGGCCACGAAACGTGTGAGGTGTGTGTGTGTATGTGTGTGCCGGATGGGGCGTGCCGCCCACATGCGAACTGCGCCACAGAGGCACTCGGTGGAGCCCCCTTATGGTGCCAAGAAACGTTAGAGGGGTGTGCCGAAACGGGCATGCCGCCCACATGCCGCCCCAATGGGGCCACGAAGCGTGTGAGGGGTGTGCCGAAGCGGGTGTAACGCCCACATGCGGACTGAGCCAACGGAAGCACTCGGTGGAGCTCCCTACGGGGTCACGGAGGGTGTGAGGGGTGTGCCGAAAGGGGCGTGACGCCTGCATGTGAACTGCACCGCAGAGGCACCTGTTGGAACCCACTTCTTGTGCCACGAAAAGAATAAGGGATAAGGCGAAACGGGCGTGACGCCCACATGCGAACTGGGACACGAGAGGCACTCGGTGGAGCCCCCCTATGGTGCCAAGAAGCGTGTGGGGGGTGTGCCGAAATGGGCGTGCTGCCCACATGCGAACTGCGCCACGGAGGCCTTATATGGAACCTCCTTGTAGGGCCACGGAACGTGTGAGGGGTGCGCTGAAACGGGCATGATGCGCACATGCGAACTACGCCACGGAGGCACTCGGTGGAGCCCCCATATGGGGTCACGAAACGTGTGAGGGGTGTGCCGAAATGGGCGTGACGCCCACATGCGAACTGCGCCACGGGGGCCTTAGATGGAGCTCCCTATGGGCACGAGACGTGCGAGGGGAGTGCCGAAGCTCATGGCGATGATGGTGATGATAATTAACGGCGATGGTGATGATGATGATGGTTGTGATGCGGGCCATGATGCTGCTGCCGCTGATGATGATGATGCTGATGATAATAAGGATTATGCTGCTGATGATGATGCTGATGCTGACGATGATGATGCTGCTGCTGCTGATGATGATGATGATACGGATGGTGTTGATGATGACGACGGTGTCGATGGCGATGATGGTGATGATTATGAAATTCATGTTGTAAATTGAGATAAGGATAATGATGCTGATGCTGATGGTGATGCTGATGCTGATGATGATGCTCATGATGTTGATGATTATGCTGATACTGATGGTGCTGACGGTGCTGATGATACTGCTGCTGATGCTGATGCTGCTGCTGATGATGATGATGATGATGCTGATGATGATGATGATGATGCTGGCTGTGTTGGTGGTGCTAGTGGTGGTGAGATGAGCGGAGGGGGGAGGGGCAGCGGGAGGAGGAGCGACACGAGGTGCTGTCTTTTCACAAGAGGACCCAACGCCACAGGATGGTTGGAATTTGCGAGGACTTCATCTGAAATTCGACGCGAACTCCCGCTGCAATCACCTTACAGATATTGGACCGTCAAAACTCATGTCAAACCGACGTGTTCTGGCAAACTCGAGTCTTACGATGCCCCGATCCTCCTGCCCCTCCAAGAAATCCGGCATCGTGCCTCTAGAGGTCTGGAACACTTCCCCGGAAATGCTTTCATCCCGAATCGTTGTTTGACAGGCCCCGGGGCCAGTGAGTGCCCCCCGTGTCCAAAAACAGCCAAACGCTTAGCGTCGCGATACTTCACGACGCGAGGGTGTCAGGGCTCCTGTCCTCCGCCAAAGGATCGGGGGCGCCCAGAAGGGGGGGGGCCTCCAGTGCGGGGGGGGGGCGCAGATCATGGCCGCTGGTACGTGGCGCCCGGGCGACCCAGGGGGGGCCGGGGACGTACGGTGAGGGCATTTTTTTACTCTTCGAGCACCCGCGAGCAGGCGCGTGGTCATGCATGCAATTCTACAAGGGGAAGGAGGGCGAGAGGGCAAGGCACGTCTAGCGGCCGCACGATGCCCACGACCACCTTCACGAGTCGCCCTGTCGCCTGGCGTGCTCCAGGGCCGCGAGCGCCGCTCTCGCAGCTTCTCTCTGTGGGTCCAGCCGCCGCGGCGAGGCACGCTCCGACTCGAGCGATTCGAACGACAGGACCTGGGCCTCCAGCGCCCTCTCGAGGCGGGCGCGCTCCAGATCCTGCACATTGGGCACCGCTGCGTCGTGCACAGCCTCCGCCTGCTTGCCTTCGGGCTCCGCTTCGCCAGACTCGGGCTCCTCGATCGGGTCGAAGAGCTGCACGGCCTCACATGCGGTGCCCGACAGTTTGCTGGGGTGCCGAATCAGCTGCACGTCAGCCTGGCTGGCGGAGCTCACGGAGGCGCCGACCTCTAGCATCTCTTCGAAGCAGGCGAAAAGCTCCTCGAGATCGGCGCTGGGTCCGTGCGCCGCCGCCGCCTGCTTGCTGAAGTGCGCGTCGTACTGCTCTGTCGCCTCCAGCCGCTCGGGGCCGAGCGACTCGGAGGCTCCTTCCGCCAGCCGCCAGCCCGCCGCCAGCCCCTGGACGAAGGCCTCCGCGCGGCCTCCGCCAACGGCTCGGAGGTGTGCCACATCCCAGGCGCCAGCCCTGGGCCCGCGGGAATGGCCTCCTTGTCAGAACAGATGGGAAACGTTCCCAAGCCCCCAGGTATACTAGGCCCTCTGGGGTGGTTCCGTGCAGATGCCCTTGGGCGTCGGGGAGGTCTTGAAGATCAGTTCCTCCCTGACCTCCCAGCCCTGGCCGCGGAGCGCGCTCCGCCGCCAGGGCATCGGCCTGCGCCAGGAGCCTCGGCTCCAACTCGGCCACGTGGAACACCCGAGCATGAAAGGGCAAGCCGCCTCCCGCCCAAGGATCCTGGGTCTCGAGAGCCCCAGAAGCCCCTCGGGTAGCCAGCGCCTCCGCCCAGCCGCTCTCGTCCGTGTCCACGTCGTCCACGCCGTCGGAAGCTCCAGTCGCCACTGCGGCGCGCTCCAGCCTCGGCCCCCGCTGAGCAGCGCGGAGCTCGGCAGCCTTGGCCACCAGGATCCGCGCCCCCGGCGCCGCGGCGTGCAGCGCGACGTTGCGGCGCAGCTTCTGCAACCAGGTCGGCGCCCGCCCAGCCACCAAAGCCGCCAGAGCTGGCAGCAGGCAGCGGATGCGCGCGCCGACCTCCGCGTCGCCGACGAGCGTGTCGATGGCCTCCTCGGCTTCCAACCTGCGGCGGTCGGCGTCCGCGAGCTGCCGCTGCAGCCTCGCGACCAAACGATCCGCCGCCGCACGGGCTCCAGCTGCGCCCCGCAGTGGCGCTGCTGAGCCCCCTCCCGCAGCCATCTCAAGAGGCCCCGCGCGGCCGAAGACGGGCGGAGACACGACTTGAGCCAAAATGGCCACGGACGGTGAGGGCATTTTTTTATATATGTAGGCCCTGCGCGCGCGCAGGGGGCTCATGCATGCATTCAGGAAGAGGGGGCGGCAGGCCGAGGCTACCCGCGCGCCCGCGCGGCCGCCAGCTGCGCCTCCAGGTCCATTAGGAGGGCTGACGTCGCGCCTCGGAGCTCGTCCGATGCCGACCGCCATTGGCCCGAGGCCTTCTCGGGCGCGGTCGGGCTCGGCTCCGAGTGGCGCCCCCGCAGGTCATCCGCCGAGAGGTCCGCGCAGGCGTCCTGCTCAGCCACGGCCTCTGCAGCAACCACACTGCTGTTCGTGCCCTCGGACGCCTGCGGCAGCACCTCGCCACCAGCAGCCTCGGACAACCCGATGGGCTCCGAGGTGCCTGCAGTGCCGCCGCTCAGGGCGGCCTCCTGGGCGAACCCGCCGCGGGCCCGCGCGCCGCTGCCGTGCACCAGCGCCGTGCCCCCAGCAGCGGCATACAGCGCGTCGAGCTCCGCGATGCCAGCAGCGTTCACCTCCGCGTCGTGCGGCTTCTCGAACTCGCCGCGACCCTGGGACTGCGACTGCGGTGGGCTGAATCCACCTGTCCCAGGGCCGGGCTCCGCCGCGGCGGCGTACCTGGAGACGGCCTCGCCGCCGAGCTCCGCCGCCAGACCAGCCATCAGCTGGTTCAGGTCGTCCTGGACGCCGAAGGCCTCGTTCGCCGACACGAAGACCTCCTCCACGAAGGCGTCGTGGAGTTCGGCTAGTTCGCGGGCGCGGGCGGCCGCAGCGCCCTGGGGGCCACCGAGCTGCGGCCCGCCGCTCCCGCCGTCGGCGGCCTCCAGCTCCGCGTCGATGCCGTCGGTCTGCGCGCGCTGGCAACCCTCGCCGAGAAGCGCCTCCTGCATGGGGGCGGCGTAGGCGATGAGGTCCGCCAGCAGCTGGTTGGCGTCGCGCGGCGTGTGGGGCACGCCGCCGCCGGGCGCGCTAGCGCCGATGGGGCCGAGGGGGGCGAAGGGAGGCGCATCCGCCCTCAGCGCGCCATCGGCCGCCGCGCGCCGCTCCAGCCGGGGGCCCCGCTGCGCAGAACGTAGTTCCGCCGCGCTGGCCGCCGCGATGTCCATGCCCTGCGCCTCGGCATGGAGGGCGACGTTGCGGCGCAGGCGCTCGAGCCAGGATGGGGTCCACCCTCCCAGCGTGGCCTGCAGCGCGGGGGGCATCGCCTGCAGCCTATGGGCCACCTCGTCATCCCCGATGACCGCGCCCAAGGCCTGCTCCGCGGCCTCCAGACGGGCCCGAGTCCTCCCCAACTCGCCCGACAGCCGCCGCACGGCGTTGTCGGCGGACCACTTAGCCCACTGCCGTCCCGCAGCACGCTGGGCCGCCGAACGCATTGGCGCGCACTCCGCGCCATCCCGCGCCATCCTGGGCCCCGCGCGCCCGAAAGCGGGCGGACCTGGCCTTGAGCCAAAATGGCTACGGACGACGGTGAGGGCATTTTTTTATATCTGTAGGCCCTGCGCGCGCGCAGGGGGTTCATGCATGCATTCAGGAAGAGGGGGCGGCAGGCCGAGGCTACCCGCGCGCCCACACGGCCGCCAGCTGCGCCTCCAGGTCCACGAGGAGGGCTGACGTCGCGCCTCGGAGCTCGTCCGATGCCGACCGCCATTGGCCCGAGGCCTTCTCGGGCGCGGTCGGGCTCGGCTCCGAGTGGCGCCCCCGCAGGTCATCCGCCGAGAGGTCCGCGCAGGCGTCCTGCTCAGCCACGGCCTCTGCAGCAACCACACTGCTGTTCGTGCCCTCGGACGCCTGCGGCAGCACCTCGCCACCAGCAGCCTCGGACAGCCCGATGGGCTCCGAGGTGCCTGCAGTGCCGCCGCTCAGGGCGGCCTCCTGGGCGAACCCGCCGCGGGCCCGCGCGCCGCTGCCGTGCACCAGCGCCGTGCCCCCAGCAGCGGCATACAGCGCGTCGAGCTCCGCGATGCCAGCAGCGTTCACCTCCGCGTCGTGCGGCTTCTCGAACTCGCCGCGACCCTGGGACTGCGACTGCGGTGGGCTGAATCCACCTGTCCCAGGGCCGGGCTCCGCCGCGGCGGCGTACCTGGAGACGGCCTCGCCGCCGAGCTCCGCCGCCAGACCAGCCATCAGCTGGTTCAGGTCGTCCTGGACGCCGAAGGCCTCGTTCGCCGACACGAAGACCTCCTCCACGAAGGCGTCGTGGAGTTCGGCTAGGTCGCGGGCGCGGGCGGCCGCAGCGCCCTGGGGGCCACCGAGCTGCGGCCCGCCGCTCCCGCCGTCGGCGGCCTCCAGCTCCGCGTCGATGCCGTCGGTCTGCGCGTGCTGGCAACCCTCGCCGAGAAGCGCCTCCTGCATGGGGGCGGCGTAGGCGATGAGGTCCGCCAGCAGCTGGTTGGCGTCGTGCGGCGTGTGGGGCACGCCGCCGCCGGGCGCGCTAGCGCCGATGGGGCCGAGGGGGACGAAGGGAGGCGCATCCGCCCTCAGCGCGCCATCGGCCGCCGCGCGCCGCTCCAGCCGGGGTCCCCGCTGCGCAGAACGTAGTTCCGCCGCGCTGGCCGCCACGATGTCCATGCCCTGCGCCTCGGCATGGAGGGCGACGTTGCGGCGCAGGCGCTCGAGCCAGGATGGGGTCCACCCGCCCAGCGTGGCCTGCAGCGCGGGGAGCATCGCCTGCGGCCTATGGGCCACCTCGTCATCCCCGATGACCGCGCCCAAGGCCTGCTCCGCGGCCTCCAGACGGGCCCGAGTCCTCCCCAACTCGCCCGACAGCCGCCGCACGGCGTTGTCGGCGGACCACTTAGCCCACTGCCGTCCCGCAGCACGCTGGGCCGCCGAACGCATTGGCGCGCACTCCGCGCCATCCCGCGCCATCCTGGGTCCCGCGCGCCCGAAATCGGGCGGACCTGGCCTTGAGCCAAAATGGCTACGGACGGTGAGGGCATTGGATACGGGACCGCTGGATAAGGAATCCAGGGTCTGGAAGCCGCTGGAACTCCAATCGTGGATCGGCCATGGATATCGCCGCCGCCCTCATCAGATAAGGAATCCTCCAGGGTCAAGCTCCCTCTGCACATTCCTTAACGAACGCCCCCACCGTATTGAAATAAGAAGACGCGATCTGAAAGCTGGGAAGATATCATGGCCCCCGCGCTGAGATCCAGCCCCACCAAGTCATCATCCCCCTCTTGGCCGCCCCCGAGAGAAGAGAAGGAAAACCAGCGGGCCGGCGCCGCCTATGGAGATGCTCATGCACCGCTGGGGGGTCACCAGCGACACCCTCAGCGCCTCGTCTGCGGCCGGCTCGGCCTCCCGGGCGGCAGCGGAGGGTAGGGGGGAAGGAACACAGACCTCCGACGCCATGGCATTTTCACTCGGCGGCGAGAGAGGGGGGAACCGAGAAGGAGAAGGCCTTCTCAGAAGGCGGCGGGACTTCTCAGAAGCCCTCGCGCCTTCTGAGAAGTTTCCTGTGTCTTCGGGGGAGGCTCAGAAAGCATCTCCGAGGGCCAGGGGGCTTCCAGGCCTTCTGAGAGGGCCCGCCCATTTCCTCACTTTCCCGATGGGGTCGCCGCCGACTCATGGCGTCGACCCCGAAAGGTCTCGACCCACTCCCCGGGACCGATGTTTCCATCCCGAACCGTTTTCCTTGACGGTCCCGAGGCCAATAACTGGGGCCTCGGAGGCCGACCATTGCGAAGCAGCTCTCGCCTTGCTTCTTGCATGGCTCGAGGGGGTCTGGGAGTGAGATCGGTTTTGGGGCACGCAGGAAGAATCTCGGGTCGGGCGAAAGGGGGGGGGATAGCAATGGGGGGGTTTGATAACCAGCTCACGCAGCTGATTTTCCCTGCGCCGGGAGGCGCCCATGTATCGAGGAATGGTCCAGGCGGCGAGGCCGAAACCAGTTGCATGCAGCAAGATTCGTAACCCCCCCTTTCCCTATCCCCCCTTTTCGTCCGGCCCGAGAATCAAGCAGGTGTCAGCCCAGAAGCCCAGAGGACCCTGCCGCGGGACACCGGATCACGACGGAGGGTCTTGAGCATCTTCGGCCCATGGGGGCCCTTGCCCTGCCGAGTACCGTCGATTTAGCGGCCGCCAGATGGGGCTCTCGCCGTGCTCGCTGGGTACCCCTGCCCAGCGGCCGCCGGATAAACATCCTGCCGCGCTGGATGGGTACCCCTGAGAAGCCGGTCCCGAGAAGGGGTGCAGACCTCTGGGGAGCCACGCTGCGAATGAAAGCACGCCGCCATATGATTGAGGCCTCTAGATTCCACACGGAGCTTCTGGGAGTCCGCCAGGGGGGGGGAGGAGCACAGCGGTCGGGCATCGCGAGCCGAGCAAGTTCGTCACGATCGCGGGGTGCAGAGCCTGCGAATGCAGGATCTGACTGGAGGGCTGGCGCTTTCCGGGGGGGGGCACGCGCTGGCACGCATGTCCCGCCCAGCCCAGCCCCGGCGCCCGACGTCGTGCTCTTCCGATGCCTTGACTTTTTCAATGCGGAGTCCCTGGAAGTCCCGACCCGCTCCCAGGGACTGGCATGTCACCCTGAGTCGTTGATTGACGGTCCCGGGGCCCGGCGAGGGCCCTAGAGGCCGAAACTAAGGAAAAACCTCCGTATTGTTTTTTTCAGTGCGTTGGATCTCTGGGGACGTCGAACACCGACGTGGCGCTCTGTTCACAGCGGAGCCCCCCACCCCATCGCCGCGGGTTGCTTCCCGGCTGAGGGCACCTTGGGCCAAGCGGCCCAGCGCCGATCCAAGAACTCCGAGTGGAGCGTAAAAACTGTATGTTTATGCAATTCGGGTCTTTCTTTGAAGACAGCCCCGGGGCCCGGTGAGGGCCCCCCGAAGGGGCGAGAACATTGGCCCAACCAAAACCTCTGTCGTGATTTTCCTCCTCGGCGCGAATAGGTAAGGGCTGAGCCTGGCTCCTCCTTGTCCTCCTCCTCCTCCTCCTCCTCCGCCAGTCGACGACGACGACGACGACGACGACGACGACGACGACGACGACGACGACGACGACGACGACGGCGAGATGCCGCGGCGAGCGCGCGCGCGCGGCCGTCTTCTGCGCGAACTTGGACGTGCCCGTCCGCCACTCGAACAGCGCCTCTATCATCCCGTCGGGGAGCTCGATCCGCGGTGCCCCCCCCCACGCCGCCGCTCGTGGCGCGGGGGGGGGGGCGTCGGGCCAGGAGGACAAGGAGGGGTGGAGGGGGCAGGGGGCGGGGAACGGGGGCAGGAGGATGCGTCTGTTGTCGGACGGCCTGCGCTAGGGTGGGCATCGATCGCCTACGACGGCGCTTCTGGGCTGCTTCAAAGTGGCTGCCGTTTGTGAAGCTGCCGCGCCTCAGTGCCAGGCGAGGGCCCTGACCTCCTCGCGTCGCGAACGCATCACGACGGACAATCGCTGGCCACTTGCGGCCTCGCGGGGGGCCTCAGCGTGCCCCGGAACCGTCGACAAACAGCTCGGCATGACATCCCAGCAGTCCTCTGGGCGTGAGTGGTTCATGGGCCTTTGTCTTCTCCCTGCCAAGCCCCCTCCTTCCCGTGCTCGGGGGAGGGATCCATCACTGCTCCCTATGAATATACACCCCCTCCCCCAGGAGACCGGCAGCCAACCAGGGACAATGCCGACCCCGTGCTCCCCCCCTAGCCATCCATTTCAAAAAGCAATACAACAGACACTTTGGGGCAAAGTCTTGAGTCATGTTCGCCAGGCCCGCGAACACTCCTTGTTTTTCCCAACCATCCTGTGGTGTTGGGTCCTCGTTTTGAAGAGACGGTGCCCGCGTCCTCTCCTCTCCTCCTCTCCTCCTCCTCCCCCTCCTCCTCCCTCCTCCTCCCTCTCCTCCCTCCTCTCTGCGTTTCACCCACCCATTACAGCGCTTCGTGGCTCCATAGGGAGCTCCACCGAAGGCCCCAGTGGGGGTGTTCGCATGCGGTTCCCCCACCCAGGGCAGCGTTTCGTGGCCCCATAGGGAGCTCCACCGAAGGCCCCAGTGGGGGTGTTCGCATGCGGTTCCCCCACCCAGGGCAGCGTTTCGTAGCCCCATAGGGAGCTCCACCGAAGGCCCCAGTGGGGGTGTTCGCATGCGGTTCCCCCACCCAGGGCAGCGTTTCGTGGCCCCATAGGGAGCTCCACCGAAGGCCCCAGTGGGGGTGTTCGCATGCGGTTCCCCCACCCAGGGCAGCGTTTCGTGGCCCCATAGGGAGCTCCACCGAAGGCCCCAGTGGGGGTGTTCGCATGCGGTTCCCCCACCCAGGGCAGCGTTTCGTAGCCCCATAGGGAGCTCCACCGAAGGCCCCAGTGGGGGTGTTCGCATGCGGTTCCCCCACCCAGGGCAGCGTTTCGTGGCCCCATAGGGAGCTCCACCGAAGGCCCCAGTGGGGGTGTTCGCATGCGGTTCCCCCACCCAGGGCAGCGTTTCGTGGCCCCATAGGGAGCTCCACCGAAGGCCCCAGTGGGGGTGTTCGCATGCGGTTCCCCCACCCAGGGCAGCGTTTCGTGCCCCATAGGGAGCTCCACCGAAGGCCCCAGTGGGGGTGTTCGCATGCGGTTCCCCCACCCAGGGCAGCGTTTCGTGGCCCCATAGGGAGCTCCACCGAAGGCCCCAGTGGGGGTGTTCGCATGCGGTTCCCCCACCCAGGGCAGCGTTTCGTGGCCCCATAGGGAGCTCCACCGAAGGCCCCAGTGGGGGTGTTCGCATGCGGTTCCCCCACCCAGGGCAGCGTTTCGTAGCCCCATAGGGAGCTCCACCGAAGGCCCCAGTGGGGGTGTTCGCATGCGGTTCCCCCACCCAGGGCAGCGTTTCGTGGCCCCATAGGGAGCTCCACCGAAGGCCCCAGTGGGGGTGTTCGCATGCGGTTCCCCCACCCAGGGCAGCGTTTCGTAGCCCCATAGGGAGCTCCACCGAAGGCCCCAGTGGGGGTGTTCGCATGCGGTTCCCCCACCCAGGGCAGCGTTTCGTGGCCCCATAGGGAGCTCCACCGAAGGCCCCAGTGGGGGTGTTCGCATGCGGTTCCCCCACCCAGGGCAGCGTTTCGTGGCCCCATAGGGAGCTCCACCGAAGGCCCCAGTGGGGGTGTTCGCATGGGGGTGTTCGCATGTTCCCCCACCCAGGGCAGCGTTTCGTGGCCCCATAGGGAGCTCCACCGAAGGCCCCAGTGGGGGTGTTCGCATGCGGTTCCCCCACCCAGGGCAGCGTTTCGTGGCCCCATAGGGAGCTCCACCGAAGGCCCCAGTGGGGGTGTTCGCATGCGGTTCCCCCACCCAGGGCAGCGTTTCGTGGCCCCATAGGGAGCTCCACCGAAGGCCCCAGTGGGGGTGTTCGCATGCGGTTCCCCCACCCAGGGCAGCGTTTCGTAGCCCCATAGGGAGCTCCACCGAAGGCCCCAGTGGGGGTGTTCGCATGCGGTTCCCCCACCCAGGGCAGCGTTTCGTGGCCCCATAGGGAGCTCCACCGAAGGCCCCAGTGGGGGTGTTCGCATGCGGTTCCCCCACCCAGGGCAGCGCTTCGTGGCCCCATGGGGAGCTCCACCGAAAGCCCCCGTGGCGCAGTTCGCATGCGCTTCCCCCACCCAGGGCAGCGTTTCGTGGCACCATAGGGAGCTCCACCGAAGGCCCCAGTGGCGCAGTTCGCATGCGGTTCCCCCACCCAGGGCAGCGTTTCGTAGCCCCATAGGGAGCTCCACCGAAGGCCCGCCCCGGTGGCGCAGTCCGCATGCGGTTCCCCCACCCAGGGCAGCGCTTCGTGGCCCCATATGGAGCCCCACCGAAAGCGGCACCCACAACGCGTTACCAACAATTGCTTATGGTTGGGTCTTTCGCCAGGATAATTTGACAGGGGCGGTGGGGGTGTCACTATATTGCCTGCTGCCCGCAGGGCTACCACCCCTCACAAACAACAATGCAACATGCACCTCGCGACTACATCTGGATCCTGCGCGGCCACCCCGCGATCACTGTCATCGGTTTTTGGGTCGGGACGGCAAGGGTGGTGGCGTATGGCCTGCTGTGCGCAGGCCCACCAGACACAGCGATGGGCATGCGTTTTCGACACGGATGGTGGGGGGCGACATGTTTCCCGAGGCGTGCTGTCGCGTGCGCAGTCGCACCTGCCGGACTCCGCGCGTGCCCCGAACGTGGCGCACCTGGGGCGCCTGGAGTATGCGGCACAGTTGGCGCACCAGGCGTGCCTAGCACGCTCGGGCCCCAGGGGTGCCACGTGGCGCACCTCGCTCCAGCGTCGCGCGCATGGGGTCGGCTTTGGTTCCCAGTACCTGCCCATTCAAAGACGACCGCTGAACATGCTGAAGCTCGGGTCTTACTTCTGTGTTTGGGTGGAGGGTGGGAGTGAACTAGATGGAGTGCTATATTGGAGGGTTTCTTGATCACGGTTCCCGCTTAATGAACACCCCCTCCCCCAGGCGACTGGTAGCCAACCCTGAACCATGCGGCCCCCCCCACCATCCCTTGTACAAAACCATACCAACCACACTCTGCCTCCAAATTCGGCGCATGCGCAGCCGAACCGATGCGGCCTCCCTGTCAAAACCACAATGCAGCGTACACTTGGCGGCGGCGGTGGCTGCGGCGGCTGCGGCGGCGGCTGCGGCGGCTGCGGCGGCGGCGGCGACGGCGGCGGCGGCTGCGGCGGCGGCGGCGGCGGCGGATTGACCCCCGGTAGCTGCCCGTCCAAAAGCGACTGCTGAATATGCTGAGGCTCGGGCCAGACCCGGGTGCTACGTATGTGCTGGGAGGGCGGGTGGGAGTGAGCGAGACGGCTTACGGGCGGGGAGGGGGTCTTGATCACTGTTCCCTCTGAAAAACACCCCCTCCCTCAGGCGACTGGGGGCCAACCAGGGTCCATGCCGACCCCCCCCCACCATCCCTTGTAAAACAACCATACAAAACACACTCTGCCTCCAAATTCGGAACATGCGCAGCCAACCCGATGCGACCCCCCCCACACCATCCCTGTCAAAAAACCATACAGAGTACACTTGGCGGCGGCGGCGGCGGATGCGGCGGCTGCGGCGGCGGTGGCGGCGGCTGCGGCTGCGGCGGCGGCGGCGGTTTGGCAGCGGGGGGCGGCGGCGGCGGCGGCGGCTGCGGCGGCTGCGGCGGCGGGCTGCGGCGGCGGCGGCGGAGGAGGCGGCGGCGGCGGCGGCGTGCGGCGGCGGCGGCGGCGGTAGCGGTGGCGGCAGTGGCTGGGCGGCGGCGGCGGTTTGGCAGCGGGGGGGCGGGCGGCGGCGGCGGTGGCGGCGGCGGCGCCGGCGGCGGCGGCGGCGGCGACGGCGGCGGCGGCGGCGGCGCCATATTGGCCCCCAGTAGCTGTCCATCCCAAGACGACTGCTGAATATGCTCAGGCTCGGGCCAGACTCGGGTGCTACGTATGTGTTGGGAAGGCGGGTGGGAGTGAGCGAGACGGCTTGCGGGCGGGGAGGGGGTAATTTGACCCTCCCCCTGCCCCCTCCACAAGGCCTTTCGGCGGGGGCGGAGAGGTTAGAGCGTCCCAGATTGCACACGATGGCTCCAAGAGGGTCTCAAAGAACCCACGATGGCCTCCAAGATGGCTCACGATACCTCAAGATGGCTCAAGATAACCTCCGACAAACATCCAAGAGGCCTGAAGACGGCCCCTAAGACGGTTTCAAGTGCCCTCCGAGTCCTCCACGGACCCCCCTTCAGGAGGCCAAACTGGCTCGAACGCCGAAGGAACATCATTGTTTGTTGCCTTCTCGCCGTTTCGCTTCCGACGGGCTCTTGAGGCCTTACTCTGATCCCCAAGACGGTCCAAGAGAGCCCCAAGAGTGGCCCAAGAGGACCCCAATAGTGCCCGAGAACGCCCAAAGAGCCTCCCCGAGACGGCCCCATGCCGCCATGTTTAAGCCTCCGAGAGAGGGGGGGTGGCTAAATTTATAACCCCCCCTCTTTCCCAACATTGCCTCCAGAGGCCTCCCAGAGCCCCCCAAAAAGCCCCAATAGGGCTCCCAGACCTCCAAAAGAGCCCTCAGACGGCCCCAAAAGTGCGCCAAGTGGCTCCGAGAGGACCCCAAGAGAGACCCAAGATGGCTCCAAGAGACCTCCGAGAAAGCACTTCCAAGGCGGCTCTTGCACTGCATGCTTCTACATTTCCCTGATCAAGGTAACTCGCCTGGGGATATGTTTCTGGATGGGTTGGTGGGGATATTTTTTTTGGGGGGGGGCGGCGACCACCAGACCAAGGGTCAGGCGGCAAAGGCAACGTCCGGGCCACGAACGAAGCTAATTTGCTAGAACAGCGCCGGCCGGCCTACTCAGACGGCAGCTGCAAGCTGGGTGGGCTGAACTCACTGGCGCACTGCAAGCACAGGCACATGCACTGGACAAAATGACCAGAATTCGGGCGGCCGGGGCAACACCCGCACTGAGTCCGCGGGCGAGTCCTTGTGCAAGGTGAAGACGGGATGGCCCTTGGAATGAGTCGCCACTGCGGCGCCAGGCTCCAAGCGGACGACCTGCGTAAGCCAAGCCGGCAGAGCGGTCGTGAGCCGCGGTGCAACGCACAGGGGGGGCTGGAGGTGGGCCTGTAGGACTGCACCTGTTGCGGAAGGCTGAACCACTCTGCACACTAGCCAGCCCCAGTCAGACCGCATCACAGTGTCGGAGGGAAGCCGTGCGACTGTGAGCCACGGGATGTGGGGGAGCCCGCTGGCGTGGAGAGCATCGCCAGCGAAGAGGTAGATGGAGTGCACTGGAGTGGTGGTGTCGCAGGGCGCACCGGGCCCGATCAGGGGGTCTCCAAAACCACAGGTAGAGTTGTGCCTCACGGGGCACGTGGCGTTGGCACGGGCGATGTGAGGTTGTCCCAAAGTGGTGTGCCAGAGGGGGGCTGCGCAGTGAGGACAGGAGGGCCGTCAGACGCAGGTCCGGCCACGCCCGCCGCAAGAACATCCCACCCTGGCCACGGACCCGCCAACGAACGCCAGGAGCCCACCGGGGCCGCACCGGACCGCCGCAGGGGGGGGAACCCAGCCCTAAGCAGCGATGGGCGAGTGCGGCCCTGGGAGGGGAGGCGCCACCAACAGCCGTAGGAACGTCGGTGGTCTCTGTGGCCAAGAGCGGGGGACACCCGCCTCGCTCCCGCGGTGGGAGGCGGGGGGAAAGCCGCCTCTCACCTTGGTCAGGCCCCCACCCGCGTGGGATAGGGGAAGTGGTTGGTGCAGGGGGTCGCAGCTGATCGCCGCTCAGGTCAGTGAGTGTTGTGTGGGTCCTAGCAGGTTGGTCATGGGGGTCGCAGCTGATCGCCGCTAGAGTCGATATGCAAAAACTGCGGCCTGGACAGGTCGACCGGCAGGTGCGTGGGGGGGTGTTCCCTCGGCCGACCCCCCGACACCGGCGGGTGGGTGGCTGTCGTCGTCAGACAGCAAAGGGGTGAGCCCGGGCCCTGTCAGCCCTGCGGGCGGGCCCCCTGTCGTGTCAGGGGGGGTGAGAAGTCGGGTGCAGGGGGGGGCTCCCCCCGCGCTGGGCCCGAAAAGGAGGATAGGTCCGCTTGTCCAGCGTGGGCTGTCTAGCTAAGCTGCGCCGTGGGTGAGATGCAGGGTAATCTGCGCCCCAGCGGAGGTGCCCCCCTAGGTATTACGGCCTGAGCCGGGCGCGGCGAGGTGAAACGGGCCCCTTAGGGCCGAGAAGAGCCGGTAGGGAGGAACACGTTTCGTTGGCCAGGAACGCCAGAGGTGCCGAGCGGGTAGCCAGGCACAGTCACCCCTGGGGATTTTTTTTGTTGGTCGGCGGCCGCGCGACAACGGTCTGGCGGCAACAGCGATGCCCGGGGCAACGGAACACGGCGAATTACACGCGATGCGTGGTGTTCTTTGGGTTTTTTTTTTGCTGGCGGCTCCAAGGCGACCGCCAGGGAGCGGGAGCGACGTCCGGGGCGGCGGAACGGTGCGAATTGGCGAACACGGAACCCCTGGGGGTACGCGAAGCTTCACGAATTCCTGTTCCTGGGAAAAGGGGTCCAGATCTATATACGGATCCAGGCTGTGATCAACAAACCACGACGTCGGATGCCTGGGGAGTAAAAGAAGATGGGGGAGGCGGGGGAGGATACAGCCAAAGTATTGCCATAAGGAACCTTGGATAGAGGAACGGCGCGCCTTTTTGGGCGTCAGTTGCGCCTCGATGCGCAAGTGACCCGCATGCCAAAATTATGGCTGCATGGGGACGGGAAGGGAATTTTTCCATCACCAGGCCTGCCTCGAGGTTCTTGCATTCCAATCTCACACCCGGAGGACTACAAAAAACTCAGAGGCGGTGTTCCTCCCGTGTCTAAGAACTGCCCGTGCGTGCCCGCTCGCTTGCGGCCCAAGAGACTCACTCCGAGCGTGCCCGCTCGCGGGCACGGCACTTCGCGTGACCAGCGAGGCTGCCAGGAAACTCACTCCGAGCGTGCCCGTTCTCTTGCGGCACAGACTGCGTCACCAACACACTTGCCGAAACAATCACTTTAAGCGTGCCCCCAGGCGTCCGGCCGCCACCGCTAGAAGAAGAACCGTCTGCATAAGCATCAACTTTCCGAGGTCCGCTCGGACTTCTTGGATCGGCGCTGGACACCCTTGGTGGCGCCAGGACAGTGGCTAGGCTTGCCGCGGGCCGCTCTTTGATATAGTCAGTGTCCGAGAACGGCCACACCCAGACATTTGATGTCATGTTTTTCTGAAGGCGCGGCTCTCCAGGACCCCTTCCCGGGGTCCGGCTTCCCATCCCGACTCGTTCTTTGATGATCCTGACGCCCCCCCCCCTAGAAGGCAAAAGCTGGCAAACGCCACCTTCTGTATGTTTGTTGCACGGCGAGGGCGTCCAAACACGCCCTGCCGAAAATCACAGCAATCGGCTCTCCTCCGCCTCCCGCCTCCTCCTCCGTCTCCTCCACCTCCTCCTCCCCCTCGGCCCCAGACCTAGGTTTCCAGCTGCCCCGCGGGGGCCCGAGACGTCCTGGGGCCCGGCAGGGGCCCCCAGGTTTCGAAAACGGTCTGAAGACCGCCTGCCGTTGTTGGCGGCGCGCGCGAGGGGAGGGGAGAGCTTCTTAGAGGGAGGCTGCTTCTTGGAAGGCGCTGGCCCTTACATCTATAAATGAGGCCCGCGCCTTCCAGGAAGCAGGGGTGCTTCTAAGAAGCCCGCCCCCTCTCCCAACCCCCCGCTGCGGGTGGCTGGCGTTGGTTTTCACGGCGCGAGGACGTCGGGGATGATCCGCCCCCTCCGAGGGTGCACGGTGGACCCCGCCCTCGCTGCCTGGCCATCGCCCGAGCACCGTGGCCCCGGAGAAACGCGCGCGCGCGCGTCGCCTCTGTGCCCTGCATGGGGGGCGCCCTCGGCGGAAGGCACTGGCGGGCGAGGGAGGTCAATGGAGCGGATGGCCGCGAGGCGAGGGAGAAGGGCTAAGAGAGCGGGTGACCCCACATTCGAGAGGTGAGGGAGAGGGGCTAAGAGAGCAGGTTTGAATTCGTCGGTGAGGTGTTGCCCTTTTTGGGACACCTGTCGTTCTCGTGGCCACGGCTGGATTCCCCTTAAATTCCTGGCCAGAGCGAACATGATAGCAGGAGAGGTCTGGGGGTCAACTTTTGACCCCTCGGACCTCTTCGTGTCGCGAAGACAAATGAACGCGACGCGACCCCATGTTGGGAACGCTTCCTACGCGGTTTTGCCTGGAACTGCTTGGCATTGCATTGCTTTCTTGACCTTGCAGTGATTTGCATTACTTTGCGTTGCTTGACATTGTTTCCCATTGCTTGGCCTGGCTCGGTACTGCTGCGCATTGCTTGGCATCGCTGGGCCTTGCGTGGCGTTGTTTGGCGCTATTTTGCGTTACTTGGGAGTGCATGGCATTGCTGGGCGTTCCGTAGCATTGCTTGGCATGTCTGGACATTGCTTGGTACTGCCTGTATGGCTTGGAATTGTTTGGCATTGCTTTGCATCAGTCGGTATTGCTTGGCATTGCTTGACGTTGTTTGACGTTACGTGGCGTTGATTGGCCTTTTTCTTGGCGTTGAATATCCTAGGCGGCATTGCTCGGAACTGTTTGGCGTTGCATTGCTGTTCTTGGAAGTGCAGTGTGTGCATTATGTTGGTTGCTTGGCATCGCGACGCGTTGCTTGGCTTCGTTTGGCACTGCTGCGCATTGCCTGGCATCGCTCGAGATTGCTTGGCGTTGCTTGGCGCTGTCTGGCGTTATTTGGTGTTGCTTTGCATTGCTGGGCGTATCGTAGCATTGCTTGGCATGGCTGAACATTGCTTGGCACCGCTTGCTAGTGCAGCGTTGCTTGGCATTGATCAACATTGCTTAGCATTGCTTTGCAACACTCGGCATTGCTTCGCACGGCCTGGCGTTGCTTGGCGCTACTTGGCGTTGCTTGGCATTGCTTACTACTGCTTGCTATGACTTTGCGCTGCTCGGCATTGGCTCGCGTTGCTTGGCATTGCTGAACATTGCTTGACGTTGCTTGGCATTGCTCACCGTTGCTGGGCTCTGCTTCGCGTTACTAGGCATTGCTCAGCATGGCTCGGAAATGTTTAGCCGATGGACACCTCTGTACAGAGGAAACCTAGCAACCCGGAGAAACGCTGTTGTGAAGAAACGAAACCAAGCAACCCCGAGGAACGATACCGTCAGGAAGCCACACCGAAGATCCCAGAGGAAAACCTTTAAAGAAAACAAGACCAAGAAATCCTGGGGAACCAGGCGATGACCACGTCCAGCACCTCCTCTCCTACTCCTTCTCCCACTGCTCCTCTCCGCCGCCTCCTGGCTCTCCCTATTTCCTCCTGTTCCTCCGCCACTCCGCGGTAACTCGATGGCGGGGGACGTGACAGGCGGCGGCCCTTGCATGTCCGCGTCGTTGTCCTCTTCTCCCCAGATGGTGCCCTCCGTGTTCAAGATCTGGAGGCCGCTCCGCTTTTGTAGACGTGGCACTCAAGGGTGGCCCCTGGCTCGTCGTCGTCCTCCTCCTCCTGCTCCTCCTACGCCTCCTTGTTCTCCTCCTCCTCACCCTCATTGTCACCTCTCGCGCTCCCTCATCAGTGTTCATCTTGTCCGATGCCAATGCAACTGTAGAGGAATAACTAACTGCATAAAACATAGACTTTCAGGCCGGGCGGATTTCTTGGGTCGGCGCTTGACCTCATCCTTGGCGCGCGAGGAGCGCCAGGGGCGGCGCCCGAGGCGCAGACAGAGAATTCATGCTTGGCCTGTTGTTCGTCACATTTTTTGAGCAGTGACCGACCGCCCTGACATTCACAAGCCTACCACGACATTCTTGTAGAAAAAAGACTGTTCCAAGAACACAAACAATCCTTTTAGACCATCGCCCCGATGCATAAAGCCAAACCGGTCTTAGCCAGAAAGGTTCTAGGAACATGTCGTGCAAACCACGAAAAACGCTCTGTGAACATTCTTTGGTAGGCCTGTAGGCAGGTGAGGGCGCATCGCCACAGTCGGCCTGTATCATAAGGCTGCGCTATGAGCATGGAAGGGCCTTGGACGCCCGCTTCGAAGCTTTTCGAGCGGGGCGCGGCCAACGAAAGTAGTCAAGGATGGGCCGATGAGGCAAGGACGCAAGGGTACCCTTGGGAAGATTGCCCATCCTTCCTATGCGGGTCGACTGTACTGAATGATTCTTGTTTTGCTGACGGGCTGGGACCTCGTAGGTGTAACGTCCGCTCAGCGGCGGGCGCAACTCGCGATCGGCGCGCGGCGTGGAGGAGCGCGCGAGGCGGCCGGGCCGAACGCTCAGAGAAGGCCGGGCGATGCGCCGACGAGGGGGCGAGTGAGGCTGGCGACGGACTCCTTCGGCGGCGCGCGCAAAACGGTGGCGCGGGGGGGGGGGTCTTCTTGGAAGGCAGGGAGCTTCTCAACAGCCCTCCCGGCTTCGCGGAAGCCCTCTGGAGAGCCGCGGGGGATCTCTACGAAGGCCCCCGCCTTCCGAGAAGCGACCCGCCTGCTTACCCAGGCATCCGACGTCGTGTCGTTTTCACAGCATGGCTTTTCGGAAGTCTGGGCCTTTGTGGGCCCCGGAAACGGCAGGGCCGCTGTTTCACCGTTTCCAAAAAAAGTGTCCCTTGAATATGGAAGCGGCAAAAAAACGGCCACCAAAAACGGCAAAAAAACAGCTCAAGGAATGCAGCCGGAGCCGGAACGGTTCAAAAAACGGCGAGGGAACCGGTAACAAAAACGGCGTCGGAGCCGGCAGAACAACGGCACAACGGAACCGGTAACAAAAACTGCCCTGTCGTTTCCAGGGCCCACTAAGGTCTGGGCCCCTTTCCTCCCGGGTGGACCGGCTTTCCATCCCGAGTCGTTCTTGGACGGCCCCGGGGCCTGGCAAGGGCCGCCGCAGGCCGAACAGTGGCCCGAACTCTTCGGCCACGTTGCGCCTCACGGCGCGCGGGAGGCTGGGAAGGCCAGCCCCCTCGCCCCTCCCCCCCGTGGTAAGTCGGGCCCGTCCTCCTACAGAGGGATTTTGGACGACAGATAAAAAATACCTCCAAATGCTCCACAAATGCTCGAAACATCGTCCCCAGACGATGTTTTCACTAGTTTTGAAGATTCCCCCTGGTAGAAGGACAGGCCCGACACTGAACCCTTGCGCGCGCCGCCAGCTCCTTCCAGCCCTGGGACCGGGCGCAGGAGTCCACCCCCCGCGCGAGGAGCTCCTGTGAGGGGGGGAGAACGTTTGGGGGGGGGGGCCGGCTCAAAGGGGGAAGCAGGAAGCATCGAGCGCGAATCGGCGATACACCTTTAGGCGATGCTTAAGAAAACTTCAGTGTTCGGCCAGAGTCTGGATGATTCTTAATGTTTCAATGCAAATCCTAAGATTTAAATAGAAATTTTGATGTTATACCAATTTCTGAGACAATGAATTTCTTAACCCATGATTTCTTAAACATTTCGCAGGGTGTACATCGCCGATCGGTCGGCGATGGGCCCTCGATTGCGAACCAGCACGATCCTGGGCGGCTTCGGCTAGCAGGCCCCTGTCGGCGATCCAAGGGCGATCGGAGGCCGATGCGTTGCCCCCTGAGCCTGTCCCCGATCCTTGTCGTTTGGCATTCGGACCCTACCTCGGGTTTCTCGCGAGCGTTCGGGACGACCTGGCCCCCCCCTGCAAAACCGCCTAGAGCAGACAGAAACGCCCGAAAACCTCGAATCTTGAATGCCCCCCCCGAGCCCTATAACGTTGCCCCTGATCCTGGTCTCCACCGTAGCCGGCCGTCCAGGTGGCCGCCAGCAGGTGAGAGTCGCTCGGGCACCGCCCCGTGACGTCCCCGAGCTGCTCCGGCGGCGCCCACGAGCAGTTGAGGTCGCCAGCCGCGGCGGAGACCGAGTCGCCTTGGCGACGCGCCCAGGAGGAGGGAGGAGGAAGGGGGAGGGAGGGAGGGAGAAGAGATGAGGGAGGCGAGAAGGGAGAAGGGAGGAGGAGAGGAGGAGGAGGAGGAGGAGGAGAACGAGGAGGAGGAGAACGAGGAGGAGGACGAGGAGGAGGAGTGAGGAGGAGGAGGAGGAGGAGGAGGAGGAGGACCGAGACTTCTGGGCATGGCTTTCGTTTTCGCACCGGGCGTTCGCGCCCGGCGTCGGGACCATCACAGGTGCCGCAGAGAGATATTGCGGTGCGTGAAGCCCCATGGAGGTCTCGAGGACTTCCCGAGGGCTGGCTTTTCATCCAGAATAAACTTTTTGACGGTCCCAGGACCCGTTGAGGGGCCCCCCGAGGCCGAGAACAGTCCCAAGTTGGCCGCTCCAATTCTTTCGGAGCCTCGAATCTCGGGGGCCCACCCCTGGCGCCACCCTATTGTGCGCGCCGCCCGTCGCCGCTGCAGCAACACTTCCCGTGGCCCACCTTCCCGTTGATGGCCACAGCCAGCCGCTGGCTCCGCTTGGCCATGAGCGCGTGGCGCATATGCAGCTCCTGGACCAACTGCGTTCCCATCTGCTTCTCGGAAGACATGTCCAACTTCATGGCTGCAGTCAGCTCCCCGCCCATCACCTCCGCCTTGCTCAGGAGCTCGTCCTCCACCTATGTAGCGAGCGGAACAAAGCAACATAACAATACAACCATCCCCTCTTTTCGGCGAAACTGTCTCGCTTCTCGCCCGTGGAAGTGACATCCCGCCTCCCAGACAATGCGGGATCTCACCAAAATCATAATCGGTTTCCGTCTAGGCCCCAAACGGATTCCAATGAGAGCCTAAGGGGGTTGCAACATGGACACACTAATATCCCAATATGGTTCCACTCGGATTCTCATAAGAAGTTTAAACCGGATCCTAGTAGGAGCATATCCCAGTATGACTCCAACATCGGACTCACCCATAGGAGCCCTCCATTGGAAAACCCCGTCATATTCCGCCCCGTCGGATTCCCCCAAGAGTCTTGAGGCCTCTCTTGGGCTGTCTTACTCATCTTGTTCCCCTTCCCCCCACCTCGCGGTATCCAATCCCGCCAGCCTTCTGGGCGTAGGTGGTCTAACGATATCTTCCTTTCCTCATCCGAAGCCCTCTTCCTTTCGGGGAGGGGTACCCCCCGCATTCCCTCCCACGGCCCTCCCCTTCCATGGGTCTGGGCGGAGGGCGGGGCGGAGCGGTCAGATGGCCTAAGATAGCCCCAGATGTCTCCACAAGGGGCCCCGATGCTCCAAAATGGCCTCCGAGATGGCTCAATATAGCCGAAGATGGCCCAAGACGGCTTCCAACATGATCCAAGAAGCCCCAAATACCGCTTCAAGACAGTTCCAAGTGCTCTCGGAGCCCTCCCGTCTTACCACTATGAGGCCAACATCCTTTAGACACCTACAGGGCATCAATGCGTTGCGCCGTCCTGCCTGTTCGCTTGCGATGCGCTTTGAGGGCCTCAATATTGCCCAAGGTGGGGCCCAAGCGGCCCCCCCAGACTTCCCTAAGAGCGCCTCAAGAGGCGATTTTGTGGGGCCCAGAGGGAGCACCTAGACATGGGACCCCCACTTTTGATCGATGGCCCCCAAGGTGGCCCCAGGAGGCCCACGAGGGCCCCCAGAGAGCCCCAAGAGAGCCCCGAGAGGGCCTCAAGAGGACTTCAAGACCTTCAAAACAAGCCCCAGAGGACCCTAACACTCTCCAAAAGAGCCCCAAGAAGCCTCCAAGAGGCGATTTGGATGGCTCCTGAGGGAGGCCGGAATCGAGAACTCATCAAGAGGCCCTCCAGGGCCCCGGAGAGGCTCCCAAGAGTGCCCCAAGACCAACGACCTGGCAAACGAGCCTCAAGAGGAGCCCCGACATTCCCAAACAAGCCCCAAGAAACGTCCAAGAGGACCCCGAGGGTGATCTCTGTTCGCCCTGGTTACCCGCTTTCTTTCACTAGATGTGTCTCTTCGTCTTTTTTCCCGTCCACTCTCATGTGTAAGGTTTCTGAATGGGCTGGTGGGGATACGCGAAGAGTGAATACTTGATTCATTTGTCGTTGTGCTCACGATGTCGCTCGGCCATTCCCCCCCTCGGGAATTGATTCATGAATTCGGGTGCCACGAATAACGGTGGGGGGATCGTTCATCGCTTGCTATGATTACAGATGTGCACATGTAAATGCACCTGTGCATGTATTATGTCTGTAATTGTATTCGGTGCATATACATAAATATATTGGAACGGCCGTAGACCAAGATCCTGGGAGATGGAGGTGGGGGAGGAGGAGGAGGAGGAGGAGGAGGAGGAGGAGGAGGAGGAGGAGGAGGGCCGATTGCTGTGAGTTTCGGCATGGCGTCCCTAGACCTCTTCGCGCCGCGGAATCAAGCGCCACGGGAGGTTTCTGTCACTTTTCGGCGTCCGTGGAGTCCTCACGGGGCCCACTGGGCTGTCAAAAAACCGCTCAGGATGGGAAGCCCGTCCCTGAGAATGGGTCCCGATCTCTGGGAAGCCACGTCGTGAAGAAGTCACGACGCCGGACGCCTGGGTGTGGCCGTTCTCGGGCCCTGGGCCCATCAAACGGCGGCTTGCGGTACACAACTGGCCCTCTGGCGCCGCTAAAAGGGGTCCCGCGCCGACCCACGACATCCGCGCGGACCTCCGACAATCCGTGTGTTTGTAGTTTTGTTGTTCGAGCCTTGCCCGCGGTCGAGAGGAAGTGGTCGAGCAACTCCTCGAGGTCCGCAACGGTTGCCAGCTCCATGTGCGCGCCGTGTGCTTGCACAGTCGCGAACTGGTGCCAGTAGCTGGCGGCGTTCACGGACTGCCCTGCCGAGGCGATATTCAAGTCGGGGCCCTCGGAGCGATCGGGATGATGCGCTGCGAGCGCGAGGAGCGGAAGGGTCGACAGCACCATCATCGGCGAAGCCATCCTCGATGGAAGGAAGACGAGTCAGGGCCGAGGTGGACCTGCCAAAGCGTGCTGAGATGCCACGCTGATTTCTCGCTGCCGCTGCTGCGGGAGCTTCTTTTGCTTTGTGGGTCGGGCCAGAGCAGCTTGAACCGAGATAGCTACGGTCGTTTCTTGTTTGCTTTAGTTTTGTTCTCTCTCTTTCTCTCTCCCCCTCTCTCTCTCTCTCCCCCTCTCTCTCATCGTCGTGGTTATGCCACGTCGCCTCCTCGCCAAGGTCTTCCCTGTTGTCGGGCTACTCCCTGGGACCCCTCTTCGCTCCCTGGGATCCCTTCTTTTTGTTCTCTCTCTCTCTCTCTCCTTGCGAAGGCGGTGCCCCGAAGGCGCCCGTAGCGATTTTTGTTTGGGGACGCCTGGAGGCCTGATATCCTGACACCCTCGCATCGTGAAGCGAACTGCTGCTTTCTACCTCTGGGGCACCTGCCGGGCCATGGGCCATCAAAGCACCGCTCGAGATGGGAAGCCCGGGATCCTAGGAGATGGAGGTGTGGGAGGAGGAGGAGGAGGAGGAGGAGGAGGAGGAGGAGGAGGAGGAGGAGGAGGAGGAAATGGAGGGCCGATTGCTGGGCGTTTCGGCATGGCGTCCCTAGACCTCTTCGCGCCGCGGAATCAAGCGCCACGGGAGGTTTCTGTCACTTTTTGGCGTCCGTGGAATCCTCACGGGGCCCCCCGGGCTGTCAAAAAACAGCTCAGGATGGGAAGCCCGTCCCTGGGAATGGGTCCCGATCTCTGGGAAGCCACGTCGTGAAGAAGTCACGACGCCGGACGCCTGGGTGTGGCCGTTCTCGGGCCCTGGGCCCATCAAACGGCGGCTTGCGGTACACAACTGGTCCTCTGGCGCCGCCAAGGGGGGTCCCGCGCCGACCCATGACATCCGCGCGGGCCTCTGCAAATCCATGTGTTTGCATGTTTGTTTTGTATCTGCGTTGCCTCTGGGGAGCCACGTTGAGAAAACAGCGCGACGCCGGATGCAGCGCGGAGGCGGCCGACAGTGCGGCCTGCAGGGGCTCGTTTTTTCTATCGGTCTGGGTCAGGGGCTGCGGCCCGCAGGGGAAGGAATTTTGGATTTGCTGGGCATTTCTTCCCTCGGCGCACGGTCGGGTCGACTCCAACTGTGAGGTGCCGAGGGTTGGCGTCCAGCAAGCTGGACACTGTGCTCTGAGATTCCATCGGCATCTGCGATTCGATGCCTGGGCCCTTCGAACATCGGCCGTCAGTCTGTCCGGGAGCGCGTTCCGACCAGGGCTCCGAAGCGGATCCAGGCCGTGGCGACGAGGGCCCCCCCCGAGTGTCAGCATCGCGGCGTTTGCAGTCGGTGTCGGTGCAAGCGTGCGCCGCCGCGGGCGGGGACGGACACGGCCCTGCCACTCTGAAGTGGCCCCAGATGGTTCGGAAGGGGGCGTCGCGTCACGGGTTCCGCTGATGATCGTTCGGTGGCAAGCCCAGTGGGAAGGTGAGATGGGGCAGGCCTTCCGAGAAGGCGGCGGGGCTTCTTATAGAAGCCCTTCCGGCCTGCTGGGAAGTTTTTCTGCGTCTTCGGAGGAGGCGCGGAACACTTCTCAGAAGGCCAGAGGCCTTCCGAGCCTTCTGAAAAGGCCCGCCCCTTCCCACTTCCCCCCCCCTGGCGCGCCGCCGAATCGTGGTCGAGGTAGAGTAGAAGAGGAAAGAGCGGCATAAGCATAAACTTTCGGAGATCCGGCAAGACTCCTTGGATCTGCGCTGGACCCCCCTCCCTGGCGCGCGGAGCCAAGAACTCCGCGCAGAGCTCCGTCAACTTATGTTTAATAACAACTATTCTGCGCCAGCATCCGGTAGAGCATGCGGGATGGGATCATGAAACTCAGCAGTGTATACACTACCACGCGTAGTGTACGCATACACATGTGCCAACATATGGGGATTTTCACGTATGCGTTACATCTGCATGAATTCTGGTTAACTTCATACTGATAAAGGTAGTGTGTGTGTGTGCTCATGTATGTGTATGTAGCAAACTATGATACCACTTTACGTATGTGCGACACGTCATACGTACGCGTGTGAGCATGCAGGTTTGCACACTCGCATGCAATACGTACAGGTACACACATGCACACTCATTTATTTTTTACATATACATACACACATACATATACAGTTATGCAATGTATATATATACAAACAAATATATGAATAAATCTAGCGCGCGCGAGCGTGCGTGCAGACTTTCTTCCCTGGAGACGCCCTCCCGAAGCAGCTCAGCTCCCAAGACGCTCTCCCGAGACCCCCCCCCCCCAAGACGCCATCCCAAGACCCCCCCCCCCCCAGACGCCCTTCCGAGACTGCCCCCCGAGACGCCCTCCCGAGACTGCCCCCCAAGACGCCCTCCCTGTAGAAACATCCCCCAAGACGCCCTCACGAGACACCACCCCGAGACGCCCTCCCAAGACGCCCTCCCGAGACCCGTCCCCCAGGACGCACCCCAAAGACGAGCGGCGGAGAGGCGTCGAGGCGTCTCCCAACTGGGGAGATCACGGCCCCCCCCCGCCCGCCTGCATGGAGTCCTTTCTCCCCCGATTGGGCCGAGCTCTTTAGAGGGCAGAAAATCCACCCCGATAATAACCACCCCGACATGCGAGGCCTTTAGTAAACGCGCCCAAAGAAGGAATCGAACAGGGCATAGCTGTTTAGTAAACGCCCAAGGCCGCTTAGTAAACGCCAATTTGTCCGGTCCGGGTGTTTTTCCTCCCTTGACTCTTGGCGCAGCCAGAGGGGGTTCTCGGAGAGGGCCCCATGGACGGTGACGAGCTAGCGGCCATTCCTGCAAACCACTGGCTGCGCCGATTTCTTGGCGCAGCCAGCGGGCACTCCGAAAGGCCAGGCCCGACAACAAAGTCCAAATCTTGCCATCCGACGTCGTGAATTCTCACCACGTGGCTCCCCTGAAGTCTGGACCCCTTCCCAAGGACCGCCTTTTCATCCTGAGTCTTTCTTTTTAACTGTCCCGGGCAGCGTGGAACAGCAAACGACAACTCCCTTTGTATTCTTTTGGTTTTGCGACGCGAGGGAAGTCACGACATTGCTAATAACCGGCCGTCCCTATCTGGCCAGCTACGAAAACCCGGATTCCAGACAACTGTTGATGACTCACTTTGACATCCGCCGCCTCCCGCAGCACCTCCGCATGCTGCCGCCGGCGGATCCGCAGCCGCTTTTCTTCCGCCGGTTTCCGCCGAGTGCCAGACGCACTGAATGCGAGGGCCTTTCTGGAAAGCCATATCGTGTGCTTCTTCACCACGCGAGGATGCCAAGGTCCTCCAACTCTAGTCTCCGGCGGCCGTCTGTGACGATCGGCCCATCCCCGGACTGCTCTCGGAGAGGCGCAGCTGCTGGAAGGCATCCCGAAGCCGCCAAGAACCGCCGAACACGATCTCCTCCGACCCCTCACGCCATATTTTTTCACAACGTGGCTCCCAGAGGCCTGGACCCCTCCTCCGGGTTTCTGGACGGTCCCGGGGCCCAGCGATGGCCCCCAGAGGCGTCTTCTATCTTTCTGTGCTTCACAACAGAAAAACCTGCAACCCTCCCCGCCGTGCTTCTTTTCACGACGCGAGGGGTCCTGGGTCTCAGACCTCTCCGGGCCGCCGCGCTTCCTGGGTCAGGGGGACGTAAGACCTGGGTACAGGGGACTCGGAAATCCCCGACGAGGTCGTCAGAAAAATGACGAGGCCGAGCCTGCATTTTGACGAGGCCTCCCGCTGCAGACATACCACGAAACTCCTCCTCGTCAAAATCCGAGGCACGGTCGTCAAAAAAACGATGGCGAACCCGAGTCCTGGCAAACCCGGGTCTTACGCTCCCCCGACTGGGGCGGCGGCGGCCCCGCAGCGCTGCGCGGCGCGCCCCGGCCCCGGCCTTCTGCCAGCCCAGCGGCTTCAGCTTCGCGAGCTGCCGGCGAGCGTGCGCCCCCTCCTCGGGCCCGGCCGCAAGGGGGGGGGGGGGAGCCTGTGCCGGGGGGGCGAGGGCGAGCGAGCCAGCGAGCCACCCTTGAAGGGGCCCCAGGACACACAAATAAATACACATAAATAAAAATATTCTCCATATTTTCCAATATTTTCTGGGTTTTTGTTTTCACGCCCAATTCCCATATTTTCCAATATTTTCTGGGAATCGCCGATTAATTGTGTCTGTGTGTTTTTTCCCCTCCTGACTATAGGACCTGGTGGGGAGGCCGTGGCCTCCAGAAACCGAACCGATGAGCTGCGCGCAGTCACGCGAATCTGAGCAGCGAGAGAATCGAAACAAATTATGGCGGAAGCGCGGGGGGACGAGGGGCGGTAAACAAAAACTGGTCCGCACGCGATCGTGCAAATGAGCAGCGAGACGATCAAAAAGTTATGACGGAAGCGGGGGGGCGAGGGGCGGTCAACAAAAACTGGTCCGCCGTCGGGGACGCCTGCCCCAGGGCGGCTGGGACATTTTAGCCCGCTACGGTGGGGCACGTCGGGGTGTGCACTGTCCCGACGCCATGGTGCAGGCGTCCTCGACGGTGGGCCCCCTGCCTCCCCCCTGGGGGGGCTGTCGGGTTCGACGCCCCTCCCGAAACCCAGACCTCCTCGCGCCGTTCAAAAGCTACACGGCGGGACGTTTTTGGCAGCCTTCGGCCTCCAATGGCCCTTCCTGGGCCCCGGAGCCATCACGAACGGCCCCGGATGGAAAGCCGGTTCCTTGGAAAGGGGCCTCGACCTCTGATGGGCCACGCTGCAAACAAACGTAACAACCTCGGCTGTCTTGAAGTATCGTCGATCTCACGGGGCCTTCCCAGGGGTTACATGTAGGAAGAAGCTCGTCACCCCCAATTGTAGCTGGTCGGCTGGTCCTCCTCGTCCTTCTTCGTGGGCGGCGCCTCGGAAGAGCGGGCAGCGAGGGGGCAGGATGAAGGAAGAAGCCGAGAACGCGAGTGCTGAGGTCTGAGGGGCCGAGGTGATTCGTACTGAGCGAATACGTTCCCTCCGCCTCCTCCTCCTCCTCCTCCTCTTCCTCCTCCTCCTCCTCCTCCTCCTCCTCCTCCTCCTCCTCCTCCTCCCTCCTCCTCCTCCTCATTCTCCTCCTGCTCCTCCTCTTCCTCCTCCTCCTCCTCCTCCCCCTCCTCCTTCTCCTCCTCTTCCTCCTCCTCCTCCTCCTCTTCCTCCTCCCCCAGCAGGCGGCCGCGAGTCTTCCTCGCGCGGCCGGCGCTTTTTGGTCGGGAGCCGGCATACTCATCCGTAGCCGGGGACGCCTCCCCCGGGGATGGCCGGCTGTCTGAGACAGCGGCCACTCCCAGGGGGGAGGGGTCTGCCGGCCGGGGCCTCTACCACCCGATACACGGGACCTCGGCGAGCCCCGCGAGGATGAAGTAGGCCAGCTTCCCGACGGGCTGGCCCGCGCGGCGCCGCCAGCCAGTCGCCCCGCGCAGCCGCCCCCTCCTCCTCCTCGCCTCTGCCCCGCGCCCGCCTGCCGCCGCCCGCGGCCCGGGCGGCTCTGGCGGCAGCCTGGCGCCCCCGCCCAGCTCGCCCTCCTGCTCCTTCGAGAGCCGCCCGGCGTGGCCTCCGCGCCCGGCAGCCCGCGCCAGCCCCGCTGGTCGCGCAGCGCCCGAGCCGGAGCTCGCCTCGCCCCAGCAGCCCCCGCCGCTGCTCAGCGCCCAGCGGCAGCCCGGCGGCCTGGCGCCCCGGCAGCCGGCGCCGGCATGGGGCGCGGCGGGTGGCAGTCTAGCCCCCTGTTCCGGCTCCGCGCCTGGCGCTGGCGGCCCAGTCCTGCGCCTGCGTCGCCGCCAGCACCGAGTCGGCGGCGTTCCGCTGGAGGACGCACCCGAGCGACTGGTGCAGTCGCCGGATGGCCGCGGAGCGTGCCGTGTCCTGGGCGGGCGCCAGCAGCCTCGTCAGGGCCAGCGCCTCCTCCCCCAGGCGGTCGTGGTCCTCGACCACGAAGGGCACCACAGCCACCCCGGGGTACTTAGTGGGCCCGCTTGCGCCGCGCCACGGCCGCCGCCGCCGCGCCGTCCCGCCGCGCCGAGCCGAGCGCGAGCGCGTCTTGTGTGAGCGCGCTCACCACGGTCAGGTCGACCATGAGTGGCTCAGCTAGACCCTGGGCGTGGGCGACGAGGTCCATCCGCGCCTCCGGGCTCGCCGGCGCGGCGTGCGGGAGGAGGACTTCTCGGTGTACACGGTGCACCCTTGTTCCTCGCACAACTCCGCGAGCGCCGCGCAGCCCGCGTCGTGGCGGCGGGCCAGCCATCCGCCCACCTTGCAGCCGCGGGCGTGCCGCCCCTTGGGGTCCAGTGGCTCGCCGCAGACTCTGCCGTCGGGGTGCCGGTGCTGGCAGAGCCTCGGCGGCCGTGGCCCTGCTGCGCCCGCCGCGGGCGCGGGGGCCGTGCAGCCAGGCAGGTCGAGGTTGAGCCGGCACCGCAGCGCAATGTGACCTCTTGGGCGGCGGCTCCCTGCGGGCACCCCTCTGATCGAGGCTCCGGGATCGAAGCCAGAGGACGGAGCTTCTGCGGGTATCACGCGCCTTTTTTTGGCGGCACCTCCTGGTGCAACCCCTGGTGGCCGCGGCTGGACTCGCGCCAGCGTCCTGGCCAGGGCGCGCCCCTGGACAGGTCCAGATCATCATATGTCATCTTCGCTCCTCCTCCTCCTCCTCCTCCTCCTCTTCCTCCTCCTCCTCCTCCACCTCCTCCTCCTCCTCCTCCTGCTTCTCCTCCTCCTCCTCCTCCTCCTCCTCCTCCTCCCTCCTGGACATGTCCAGGGGGAGGCCCGGACGTCCAGGCGTCGCGGACAAAAAGCTCTACGGGTGCTTCTCCCAAGCTGCGGCCTCTGGGGGCTGCTTCCAGGCCCCGGGGCCGTCCAGAGACGGCCCGCGGCGAGGAAGAGGTCTCGAGGAGGGGGCCGGAGGCTCCGGGAGCGAGCTCTGGGGAACCACGGCACGTGGTGCCCGATGATCTGCGCAGCCCTCTTCCTGGGCGATTGATTCAGCCGTGGATGGATACTACGGCTGAGCAATGAGAACTGCCTCCCCGTCCCCCCACGACGAGGGAAGCAAGTCTTGACGGAATCGTGGGCCCTATGGCCTTCCCCCGAGGCCCCTCTTCATCTTGAGCAGCTTTCCACAATCACGGGCCCCTGCTCAGAGGCCTGGTGCCTGGGGGCCGAAGACGGGGAACAATCTTAGGACCCGTGTCCCTGAAGACCTCTTTCCTTCATGGCGAACTCCTCCTTTTCCTCCTCCTTTCCTCCTCCTCCTCTTCTTCTTCCTCCTCCTCCTCCTCCTCGTCCTCCTCCTCCTCGTCCTCGTCGTCCTCGTCGTCCTCGTCGTCGTCGTCGTCGTCCTCCTCCTCCTCCTCCTCCTCCTCCTCGTCCTCCCTCGCAGGACACTGCTTACCCCCGTCCTCGCCGAGCTAATCATATTGGGCCCAAGATCGGTGCACACGTACTCCCAGCTTGGCCACGAAAGCATGCGCACCAATGCCGCGCTCAGGAACGAATTGGCCTTCCCACTCCTCTTCCTCCTACTTCTCCTACTTCTCCTCCTCCTCCTCCTCCTCCTCCTCCTCCTCCTCCTCTTCCTCGCCTCTGCCTCTTGTGGTACACGGTATCCTCCAGCAATTGTGTGGAACCTCTGGAGGCTCCCAGACCCTCCGAAAACCTTCCGAGGCCAACGCGTCTGTGAAGAACACATATTACAACAAGGATCATCTCATTCCCTTCCCTTGCTTCCTCGTGATACTATGCACCCGCCTCCATGTCCTTCTCCTCCTCCTCCTCCTCGACCTCCTCCCCCTCCTCCTTCGCTTCAACCAACTCCTCCTCCTCCTCCTCCTGCTCCTCCTCCTCCCCCTCCCCCTCCTCCTTCTCCTCCTCCTCCTCCTCCTCCTCCTCTTCCTCCTTCGCCTCAACCATCTCCTCCTCCTCCTCCTCCTCCTCCTCCTCCTCCTCCCACTCATCCTCCTCCTTATCCTCCTCCTCCTCTTTCTCCAGCAGGCGCCCTCGTGAACTGCCAAAAAGGAGCACGAACACCGGAAAACGTATGACATTAAAACGCACGTTCTGGAGCCGCCAGACACATCCACTCCTGACCCCCTGCTTCACCCTTCTCCTTCGCCACCTCCGTTTCCCTCTCTCCCTCCTCCCCCTGCTCGTCGGTTGCTCATGAGGGGGCCGCATGCGAACCCTACCCCTACCCCCCACGATTTCTGAGGGGGAGGGTGGGGTTCACTTCGCTCGGAACCTCCCGAGCGAAGTGAACCCCAGCCTACCCCTCAGAGATCATCGGGGGTAGGGGTAGGGTTCGCGTGTGGCCCCCTATCCTGGCTCAGGAAGTCGAGGCTGACATCGCGGGGCGCCTCGGGGCGCCCGCCGGCTCGCCCTGACGCCGGCGGAACCCGGGCCCGGGCTCCGCGCCGCGGGGCCGCCCACAGGGCGCTCGTGGCGGCCAGTGCAGCTGCGGGCCTCGCCGCCGGGCACGGGCGGCGCTCCGCCGCGCAGATCTCCTGCGCGGCCGGCGGCGGCGGCGGAGCTGCGCGCGCCGCCCAGCGCCACGCCGCCTGCGGCCGTGGCCGCCCCCGTCGGCGATGCCTCGGAGGCGCCGCCGACGGGGCGGCTGTGGCGGCCGTGGCGGGCGCGGGCGTGGCCGCGGGAGCGGCCCGACGCCCGCGTGGTGACGGTGGGGGGGGCGCGCGGGCTCGGCGGCGGGCCCGCCGTCGCCAACGAGCCGCCGCCACCCAACGCGTGGGCCGACGAGCTGCCGCCGGTGCGTCGTCGCGGCCGCGTCGACGGCGGCAGGGGCCAACGCGAGGGATGTGGTCGGGCGCTCGGCTCGGCCCGAGCTGGCCACCGTGGTGACGTACCTCGGCCCGAGCTGGCCACTGCTGGCCGGGCGCGGCGCGGCGCGGCTCGCCGATTCGTGGGCGAGGGCGGCATGCCGCCGGCGCCGCGGCCGTGCGCGGCCGCCAGAGTATTTGGGGGCAGCGCCGCGCTGGCCGCCGTGGCTCGAGTCGCCCGCCTGGGTCGTACGGTCGGAGGGCCCCTGGCTGCCCCCTGGCCCCCGAGGGTGGAGGCCGAGACCCTCCGCGGGCGCGCGGGCCGTGGGCGGCGCGGGCCCTCTGCCTCGTCTCAGGTCGGGCGTGTCCCCCTACAGGGGAACTTTGGGCGAAAAACAAAAAGGACCCCCCAAAACACCCCAAAATGGTCAAACAATGATAGGAACATAGTCCCCATACTATTTGGGACTATTTTGGAATGTTCCCCCTGTAGAGGGACAGGCCCGGCTGACTCCTCGCTCCCTCCGCCCCAACCGCGAGGGTGGGCAACACCTACGAATGGAGAGCGAAGGCGGGAGCAAAACGCATCGCGGGTGGAGCCAGAACACTATTTACTTCGCGCGCTCCCCCGCATGGAAGAATTGCCGACCTTCGCCGGACACGCGATTACTCAAGTTGGGCTCGCGCAATGTACGATGCACTCGAAAAGCATACTTCCTGCTTGAACTCAGGCCAATCTTCGAATCAATAGCTTCCGTCATTCCTCCTCCTCCTGCTCCTCCTCCTCCTCCTCCTCCCCCCCCGAGAAAGAAGGCCCCGCGAGCGCGGCTTCGGGGCGACTTGGGCCTCCAGAAGGGTGCCTTGCCCTTCCCTTTCGCCTCTCCTTTCTGGGTACTCCCCCCCGCCCCCTCCTTATCTCCTTCTCCTCCTCCTTCTCCTCCTCCTCCTCTGGACATCCGATGTCGAGCATTTTCCGAGGTCTGGACTTCCTCCCTGACGATCAGTTTCTCAATCCGAGTCGCCCTTCGACGGCCCCAGGGCCCAGCAGAGGGCCCCCATGCGCCGAAACGGCCAAAAGCATTCCGCCGTCAGTTTCTCGCCCTCCTCCTCCGTCGGTCAGTCGATGATCAACTGCTGCTGCGGTCTAGAGGCGATCGTGCGCGCGCATCAATGCCACAAGCGACACGTCGCCTGCCTTCTCGGACACCCACGCCAGGGTGCCGGCGCACGGGACGAGGGGGGTCCACGGGGGGGGGCTCCGCGCGTCCGCGCCTTCGCGGCGGCCTTGGCCTTCGGAGGCGGGGCCTTGCCCTTGCCCTTCGCCTTGCCCGCGCCTTCGGCGGGGCCCTCCGCCTGCGCTGCGCGCGGCGTCGCCCAGCCCGAGGCGGAGATGCCGACGCCGTCGTCGTCGTCGTCGTCGTCGTCGTCGTCGTCGTCGTCGTCGTCGTCGTCGTCGTCAGCGTCGTCTCGGCGGTCTCCGCCGCCGCCGCGGTCGTACCGTCGTCGCCGCCACCGACGCCGCAGGCGGGTGAGGGTTGGGACCCGCTCGATGACGTCACGAAGCTGGGAGGGGTATAATAAGGCAGAGGATGATGAGATCTGGGGGAAGGGCCGACCGTGCCACAAGAAGCAAGAAGCGGAGTTGGAGCAAGAGGAGGGGGAATAACATGATCAGCAGTACGCAAGTGGAGGACTTGAAGGAGGAGGATGAGGAGGAGGAGGACGAGGGGGAAGGATCTGGAAGAGGAAGACACAATTACACCATGACGCAAGCGGAGGGATCGCACCTGGTCGTCACCGCTGTCACGTAGCGACTCAGAATAACCTCTCGGAAAACCGACCCCGCGAAGTGTTCAACTCCTGCACCTGGGAACCACACCGCCGTCGAATCCACCACCTCTACATCTTCACTTTTACGCAGACCAATCCCATCATTCAAGTCAGACATAATCACTGGAACCGACCTATGAAGACAAGCTGCCAACTCACGACGCCAACGCCACTGCGTCATGACCCTGGAAGTTCGCTTGTAAGCTGGCCGCTTCTTGGTCTCCGCCGCCTTCGGAAGGCAATGCTGCGCTAGAATCGGGAATTCCTCCGTCAACGTTCTAATTCGCACCGCTGAACACCGACTGATATCCCACAGCGCTCCGACAGCCCTAACGTTTTCATCACGAATCGACGGTGCAGAAGGACAGCCACACCGCACGACTTGTTGGAGTTGGGCCCGCGTTGCCACCCAGCCTCAATCAAAAGACGCCCGCGGACTCGGCGCCGTTGAATGTCTAGCTCTTTGGCCTTCAGCTAGGTTCCCGTAGTAACCACCGCCTCCACATCAGGGAACTCCGGGCGTATGTCATTAATCTGCGAACAATGCGTGTACATGCATGAGGGCTAAACCGAAACAGCTTCCATGAGGGGCCAGCGAAACTCTGACGGGCACGCCAGAGTGGCACGAAGAGCCGGAAGAAACAATACAGGCAATTCTGCCATGTGGTCTAAGCCGCCCTGATGCTGAAGCCAGAACTACGGCTAGGAGGAGGAGGAGGCGAAGGAGGGGAATGAGCAGGATCAGGATGAGGAGCAGGATGAGGAGGAGGATGAGGAGGAGGAGGAGGAGGAGGAGGAAGAGGAGGAGAGGGAGGAGGAGGAGGAGGAGGAGGAGGAGGAGGAGGACGAGGAGGAGAAGGAGGACCGGGAGGAGTGGGAGGGAAGGGATCAGGGAGGGTGCGAGGAAGAAGAGGAGCGAGGAACGAACGACTGGGGGAACGAAAGGGAGGGCGAGGGGCACTGGAGACGGAACCACGGGGCGAGTCGTCGTCTCCTCTCTCCTTCCTCGCTCTTGTCGTCGTCCTACCTCCTCACCATCCTCCTTCCTCCTTCACTCTTTCCATCCTCCCTCCCCCTTCTCCTTGAACCGCACTGCTTCTCCTCCTCACCCTCGTCGTGTGCAAAGCCAACGGCCGCATGTTGGGTACCCCCTCCTGAGGGTCTACACACGTGAAATCTTATCCCCAAGGCACGCGTGCCACAGCGTGAGAACGGGTAGGCTTGGAGAATGTACCCAGCACCACATCCGTTCCAAACCCGTCCTGAACACCCTGAGAGCGCTCCGGAACGCTCTGCCGCGACTTCTTCTTGTTTTACCCAGATGGCCCAGACACCCGTCGTCGTGACTCTTCGCGACGTGGCACCCCAACTGTCTGAACCCCTTCCTGGGGATCCGCCTCTCAGCCTGCAGATTGCTTGACGATCCTGGGGCCCGAGGCGCGCTCCTAGAAGCTGAAACCTGCCAGAACCTACCTAGAGGAAAAAGAACTATGCACATACACCGATCCTGGCCAGGCCCATCCTGAGCCCAGGATCGGTGCACACGCCCTCCTGCCTTGGCCAGGAAGGCATATGCACCGATCCTGGGTCAAGGGTGGGCCTTGCCAGGATCGGTGCATGTGCATAGTTCTCTTCGCCCAACTACCTCCCCATCGTGATTGCCTGAGGCGCGATGATGTCAGGGCAGCGCTGAGCAGAGCGGAGCGCGCACCTGTCCGCTGGGCGGCGGGGCCTGGAAGGCCAGCGCGGGCGGGCCGGCACCCTGGCGTGCAGAGGCGGGTGCCCTCGGCGGGTGGTGCTGCGAGCCGTGCGTGCTGCAGAAGCGCTGCTTCCGAGGTGCTCCCTTCTGTGCTGCTGTGTGCCAGGGTGTACACCCTGGCACCGCCACCGGTGTCGGGGCAGGCCTGCCTGAATGACGGCTGTTGGTCGAGCGAGACGGAGCCGGATCGAGGGGCCCGGTGCGGCGAGGCGAAGCGTCGGGCTGGCAGCGGTCCACCGCGGGAGGCGGCCGTCGTCATCGTCGCCGTCGTCGTCGTCGTCGGCGGCCGGCGTCGTCGTCGTCGGCGTCTCCTCGTCGGGTCGACGTCTGCTCGTCGCCGACTCCTCGTCATCGTCGTCGTCTCCCCGTCGTCGTCAATGTCGTCGTCGTAGTCGTCTCCTCGTCCACGTCTTCTCGTCGCCTCCTTGTCGTCGTCGCCATTGTCTCCTGCACCTTCTCCGCCTCGAGCCCCGATGACAAGCCGGTGTGCCTGTCCTTTGCTGGGCGGACGAGCGTGCATTCGTGCTTCCTCGTCCCCCAGCCTGCTGACCTTCCCTCCTGGGGGCCGCCTTTTCCAGCTTCTCCCATTCTCCCCCTTCTTGCATCGTGTCGTCCCTGACTCTCTGCAGTCCCATCTCGCTTCGAATGGCGAGCGCGGCGCTCCTGTTCACTGCCCTCCCTCCCTCGTCGCGCCAATTTTCCTCCTCCTGGTGCTGCTTTCTACGCCGGCCAGGCTCCGAGCGACGGAGCTCGCAGCGTCTGATCGGTCTCTGCAACAAGCTCAGAGAGCGTGCGATATACACTCAAGCATGCAAGCAGTATAGCCACCCTGGTGCAGACTAGGCGGCGCGGGAGGTGCAAAGAGAAACAGACAAGTGGCGAAGCCCGCTGCGGGCGCCCACGCTCCCCCCCTCCCCGCCCAGCCGCCGACAGTGGACGCGCCCGCCTTGGGCGCTGGGGGAGCTGGCCCCTTCTTCCCCTTGCCCTTCTCGGGCGGCTTCTGCTCGGGCTCCTGCGGCGGCGCGCCGGCCACGAGAGCCGCGAGGATGAAGGGGGGCATCGGCTGCAGGGAGGAATGATGAACAACGCGAGGGTGATGATGCTGACGAGGACGAGGAATGTGCAAGAGTGTGCAGCTTGGCGACAACAGAAAGCGCAAGGCACCAAGAGAACCCGTGTGAAGGGAAACACCCTGGCCATTGTCACCTGACCACTCGCGGCCACCGTCCCGCAGTGGTGTGACGCCGCTGGTGGTGCTGGGTAAACGAGACGAGGGGGAGAGGGAGAAGGAGGAGGAGGAGGGGGAGGATGACAAGCTAGGTGCGCTCGCGTCATATCTGACGTCCTACCCCTCCCTCCCATCCCTTACCATGGCGCTGATTTTCTCTATCCGCGGAGGCGTGTCGTAGCGGACCTGTGGCTCCGCGCGCGCGTGCGAAGTGGGTGGTGGTGCACGTGCGTGCGTGCGTGCGTGCGTGCGTGCGTGTGTGCGTGGTTGTGGTGGTGGTGGTGGTGGTGGTGGTGGTGGTGGTGGTGGTGGTGGTGGTGGTGCTGGTGCTGGCTGGTGGTGGTGGGTGCTGGTGCTGGTGGTGGTGGTGGTGGTGGTGGTGGTGGTGGTGGTGGTGGTGGTGCGGCGCGGTGGTGGCGGGCGGATGGGCGCGCGAGAAAGAGGCCCGCGCTGGGGCGAGAACGCCATCCTGAACGACGGAGGCCAAACACCGATCCGAAAATGAGGCCCACGCTGCAGCGGGAGCACGATTCGGAACGATTCGGGAGCAGAAATGAGGCCGGCGCCTCAGCGAGAGCATCATTATATATATATATATATATATGTAACAAAAAAACGCAGGCGAAAACCCGTTTCCCGGGAATCCTGTGTAAAAAACAATACGCGGGGGGCGTTCGGCCCGAAAATGACGCCGGCGCCTCAGCGAGAGTCGTTTCCCGGGATTTTCCGGGCATCCTGCGTAAAAAAACAGTACTCGGAGAATCCGCGGCCATCACCCGGACGCCATCAGGGGAAGAGGGAGAGTATTTTCATGTTGAGTAATTGTGGAGGAGGAGGAGGAGGAGGAGGAGGGGGAGGAGGAGGAGAAGGAAGAGGAGAGAGAGGAAGTGGTGGAGGAGGAGTGGAGAGGAGGATTGCGACTCGAAGGATCTCCGTTTCTGGCCAGCACCTGACGCAAACACCCACACGTGCCGAGAACAGAGACCACTAGCAGCACTGAGCGGGCCCACCAGAAGAAGGCTGAACATGGCAACGAACTGACGTGTTTTTCACGACGCGAGGGTGTCAGGGGAGGGCGAGGGGGAGGATGAGGAGGAGGAGGAGGACGAGGAGGAGGAGGAGGAAGAGGATGAGGAGGAAGAGGAGGAGGAGGAGGAGGAGGAGGAGGACGGAGGAAGAGGATGAGATGAGATGTGTAAAAGGTGAAATGGAAAACCGAAATCGCCCACCACGCTCGTTTCTTCGGCGCCGCGCAGCCGTGACGGCGTGGCGGCTCCTGCCACACTACTGCACCGTGGGACGGCCAGGGCCGACGTGATATGTGCGAACCCAAGAACTCTGAACTCAACCGCGGCGTCGCACTTGCAACTGATATTAATTTCCAGGCGGCGGCGAAACGCCCCTCGGACCAATTGTTCCCGCAGGCCCCGCCCCGAACGCTCGCAAGACATGGCGGCAACTCGCTCTTGGAAGGTGGATTTGGGTGTCCCCAACCATGTGTCCTCAGTGGGTGCTGAATTGCAAACCCATTGCATACGTGTCGCCACTCCAGATGCTCCTATTCATTTGCAGCCAGTAGTCGTGAGTTCATTTGGACCGAACTCCAGCGTCCGAGCTTTGTCCATTGAGGGTAACGCGTCGCCCGACCAATGTCTCATGCGCAATCACAATGGAAGTCACGGGTTCGCAACCGCAGAAGCGAACTTCGCATTCTGAGATGATAGCCAACGTGGGCCCCACACAATGTGTTCTAGCGAAGTGGTGGTGTGTTTCTAACATTGTGTTTTGTGCAATGCGTGTGGGCAATATGTGTGGTGCAACACGCGTGTTGCAACCTACGTTGCGCAATCTATATGGCGCAACGCATGTTGAGCAATCTATGTGGTGCATCATCGGTTCTGCTGTTTATGTGGTGCACCATATTTGGTGCAATCTACGTGGGGCCTTACAAATTGTGAGCTATATGTGGAAAAAAATGGTGCCATGTCGGTGGTGCAACCGATGCTGCGCAATGCTGTGCAACCTATGCTGTGCAATCTATGTGGAGCACTCTCGGTGGTACAATGGGCATTTGGCAATGAAACCAGCAGAAACGGCAAGACCAATGTCGAAACCGATGCTGTTCACGCCGGTGACGATGATGGTGTCCACGTGTCGGCAATGAGGAAGTTGGAATTTCGACATGCGCGCGCGGCCGACGTGGGCGAGTGGCCCGCATGGCATGATGTGAAAATGGAAGCGTCCCGCCCTCCCCAGCAAGCGCGCACGGGCGTTCGAATGATTGCGGAATGCGCGGGCGAGAGGCCTGCTTGGCCGAATTTGATGAAAATGTTGGAAACCAGCGGTTTTACCGAACAGTCGCGAGAACGCGCGCGCAAGTCTTTGTTTTGAAAAATAGGGATTGCAAGCTGGTGGTTCTTATATGTGTTCGGGAACCTCGATCTTGAACTTCGCACGCAACCTACGGATTTGGAAACAATTCGGCATGCGCGCGCGACGACGCGCGCGCGTCTGGACGTTATTGAAATTTTGCGCGCTCACTTGTAAAATCCTTACGACTTCTTATACATGGGTGTGCGCGCAAACAAACCATGTGGCAGGGATGGGAAAAAGGTGTGGCGGTAAGGGCGTCAAGCTGGAATGGTAAACGCTCATATTGGAAAACGAACGATGGGGTATACTCGCATCTAAACTGCACGACCCCACGAGGGCCCATAATTCCGGGGGTGGGGGGTGGGGGTGGTCTGGACATCTTTTTAAAAAGAGGGTGTGTACCTATGTATATATAATATGGTATAACCGACGTGGTGCAATCTATGCGGTGTGGTTCACCCTGCCGGCCTTGAAATTGTCAAAACCACACCTCGCGCAACCCGTGCGGCGGCGATTGCGATGACTGCTTGGCGTTGGTTGGCGCATCGCTGCGGCCGCGCTAGCGCGTACAGGCTCGAGCGCAGAGCGGCCAGCGAGTCTGGCGCGACCGACGCGGCCGCAGTGGCGCTGACCGCCGGGGGCTTCCCAGCGCGTATCGCAAGCCGCATGAACGCGGGGCCACTTCAATGCGAGGCGGTGAGTCGAGCGGGCGCGGTATCATGGCGACGCCGACAACGGTAGACGCGATGATGATAACAGAGATGGTGGTGACGATGATGGCAACGCCGACGGCAAGGCCAATGATGGAGCCGATGCTGATCACTCCAATGAAAATTGTGGTGTCCACGTGTCGGCGTTGAAGGTTTTGGAAGGATTTCGACGTGCGCGCGCGGCCGACGCGGACGAGTGGCCCGCATGGTGTTATTTGAAAGGGATCGTGCTACCCCAACAAACGCGCAAAAGCGTTCGAGTGATTTCGACATGCGCGCGCGAGGCCCGCTCGGTCGCATCCGACGATAAAGCTGAGATAAGAAAACCTGTTCCCACAGAGTATGCAACCACACCACGCGCGTTTTTTGAAAACAGCTACTTCTGTTGTGAAACGCATGTTTCTGCATGTTTTCGGGAAGCTCGATCTTGAATTCCCTGTGGAACCTTTTGGATATCGAAACAAATCGGCATGCGCGCGCGACGACGCGCGCGTGTCGACTTTGCCAATTTCTAGTGCACAAGATCGGTGGATGTGTCAGATTTCAATATACAAAAGGGATGCAGCGGGGCGATAACGACACTCTCTTCAATTATATGAATTTACACCTAAACGAAGTACAGTGCAGAATCGTATGTAAATGGGCGTGCTCCAAGAGGGGTACACATAAGTTGTTGTACAGGGGGCGGGTCGTAGATCCTCGGGGCTAGCGCAATCAGCATCTCATCCCAAATGCGGCGGCAAAGGGCGTCGGCGACGGGCGGCGACGACGCGGCGGCGGGCGGCGGCGAGCGGCGACGGGGCGGCGCCGGGGCGGCCACAGGCGGGCCGGAACGGCACCCAAGCCTAAGACGGGTGGCGGCGTCGGGCGGCGACGAGCGGCGACGGCGCCGACGGGGCGGCCACAATCCGGCCGGGCCCGCAGCCAGGCCCATATCTTTATCCGCCACCCTGGCCTCGAGGCACCAGTTGGAGTATCCCCATGTCCTTTACCTAATCCCTTAAATCCTAGCCTTCGTGTCTGAGGATTCATTTAAGGGTCCGGGCCCCAAGTTCGCAAATCTCTTGCGGCTTGTAGCGTGTCTCTACGGCTCCCCACGTTTCCCCGCGTGACCCCCAAGACGGGCCACGAAGCTCCCAAGAGCCCGCCAAGACGATCCAACAGGGTGCCGAATCGCCAATGGCCTCGAGTCGGCCGAAAAAGCACTCAAGATGTCCCAAGATGCCAAAACCATTGATGTTAATCAAGTGATTGAAAGATTTTGACGTTTTCGTCCGCACGGCTTCCCGACGCTCCAAGATGGCCCGAAGAGGCCCCCAAGAGCCCGCCAAGACGGCCCAAGAGGCCTCCGAAAGGGCACCCAAATGGCCCCAGACGGCCCCGAGACAGCCCAAGAGGCCTCCAGGACAGCCCCGAAGGCCATCATGACAGACGGGGGACCCGAACGGACATTCCGAGCCCTCAGCCCCAAGAGGCTCCCAAGAGGTTACCAGATGCCCCCAAGAGGCCACCAGGAAGTCCCAACAGGCCCCCAAGAGGCCCCCGGGAGACCCCCAAGAGGCCGTCAAGAGGCCTCAACACTCCCCCGGAGGCCCCCGATAGCCCTGCGTAATCTGAACCGCAACCCAGGCACAGTGGCAAGAAGTAAGAATCCCTAAGTGCACGCACTGTTTGGGAATGAAGACGCAATATTTGAAATCACATCGTGGAAAACGCAAATGCGAATTAATAGTTTGGACAAAACGCAAAAGGTGTATTCATATCTATTCTTCATGGCTCCCAGAGCGAAAACAGGAATTTGCACTATGAAGAACGCATTGGCTGGGCAATGAGTATCCGCTCACGGACAACGTTCGGGCGCCGCCTTCTTGCCTCGATATGCCCACGAGTAGGGGGTGCCAATCATACGGGAACATCTGAATCCGCGAAACATAAGACATGCATGAACCATTCATCACCCGTTGAAGACACCTTTTTGCGGGCGCCCCCAATCCACCCTCCGAAAACCTGGAGCTTCAGTTTGGTGCCCACGTGGCAGCCCGCGCTGGGAGCGCGAAGAAGCCGATTCTCTGAAAACCCCGAACCCTGAACCCACAAACGCTGGCGTGTCGCGCTTGCTTCCGCCGCCTGCCGCCGACCACCCGCTGGCGGAGCCTCCTTCCTCCGGAGGAGCCGCCGGTAACCGCCGAGGGCGGGACCGCGCGCAGGGCGAGACCCTCGCTGGAGCGCCGCAGATCTGGGAAGATCGCGCGGGCATCTATGGCACTGCTCGTGGCACGCAGTCTTCGGTGGCGTGGGGGGATCGGGTTCTGAGCGAAAGGGGTCCTGGGAGCTCGAGTTTCTAGGATCGAGGTCCGAACGCTTGTTTGGCACCTGTTTTGCGCGTGCTCGTTGCCACGCCAGGTCCCGCCTGGCAATGGAGGCCTGAAAGCACCCCAGGACAAATCTGGGGTCGAAGCCTCAAGGCCAGCCAGCATCATCAAGGACACGGGCCCCATCAGAAAATTACTCGGGATGAAAAGCTGGTCCTCGGGACAAGCCCCTGGGTTCCGTTGCCTTCGAACCCCTCTCCTTCACGGCGACCTTGTTCCTCCGCCGCGGCGGCGAGGCAGCATCCGGCACGCAGCAAGCGGGGCACGCAAACAGAAACCGCGTGCAGCAGCCTTGTGCCAAGTGCGCTCGAGCCCGCGCGCGCGCTCGGCGCCGCAGCTGGAACCGCGCCGTGGCGACTGTAGAGCGAACGGCGCGCACCGAACAAGGTTCGAGGGAGACGCGGTCTGAGCTGACGCTGGTTGTGCAGCATCGTCGCAGCGGCTGGGGCCAGGAGAGATTCGGCCGATGGGATGAAAAAAGGCCAAGGAGCACGTCTTCCCCCCCACCCCCCCTTCCCTCCAATTCTGAGGGGGAACGTCAGGGGGGGACTGGCTCAAGAAGGAAAACATCAAGTGTGAACCGGCGATGCATCGCCGGTCGGTCGGCGACCGGCCCCCGATTGCAGACTCGTTCGCTCCTGGGCGGGGCGGGCTTTCGGGACCCCATCGCCGAGACATGGGCGAGCGGGGGTCGATGCGCCCCCCCCCCCCGTGAGCATGCCTCCCCCGAAGGTTGCCCCCCGACCGTGGTCTCCGCCGTAGCCAGCCGTCCAGGCGGCCGCAAGCAGGTGCGAGTCGTTTGGGCACCGCCCCGTGGCGTCTCCGAGCTGCTCCGGCAACGCCCACGAGCAGTTCGCTGGTTGCAGTTGAGGTCCCCCCTTAACGTTACCCCTGGCTCCCTCCCTCATCCTGGCCTGACTCAGGGGAGGCTACAGCACCGCTCAACGATGTTACTGTTGACCAAATCTGCAGGGTGGGCTCTTTCCATGTCATGTGGGCTTCAACTTACGCTTCGGCTTCAACTTTGAGTGCTCCGTGAGTCGCCTTCGGGCCGGGCCAACTCACCCGAGTCCGTGTTACACCCACACGGGCGCATCACTCCCTCGCTCCCTCCTCTCCTCATCCCTGCTCCTTCCCATGCGTGTCCTCCTTCTTCTCGGGCGGCGCCTCTGGGGCCTTCGCTTTCGGCGGCGGGGGCGGGCCCTTGCCTCGGCAGCCGCGGACGGGGGAGGGAGAAGGGCCGAAAGGAGTAGTAGTAGTAGTAGTAGTAGTAGTAGTAGTAGTAGTAGTAGTAGTAGTAGTAGTAGTAGTAGTAGTAGTAGTAGTAGTAGTAGTAGTAGTAGTAGTAGTAGTAGTAGTAGTAGTAGTAGTAGTAGTAGTAGTAGTAGTAGTAGTAGTAGTAGTAGTAGTAGTAGTAGTAGTAGTAGTAGTAGTAGTAGTAGTAGTAGTAGTAGTAGTAGTAGTAGTAGTAGTAGTAGTAGTAGTAGTAGTAGTAGTAGTAGTAGTAGTAGTAGTAGTAGTAGTAGTAGTAGTAGTAGTAGTAGTAGTAGTAGTAGTAGTAGTAGTAGTAGTAGTAGTAGTAGTAGTAGTAGTAGTAGTAGTAGTAGTAGTAGTAGTAGTAGTAGTAGTAGTAGTAGTAGTAGTAGTAGTAGTAGTAGTAGTAGTAGTAGTAGTATAGTAGTAGTAGTAGTCGTAGTAGTAGTAGTAGTAGTAGTAGTAGTAGTAGTAGTAGTAGTAGTAGTAGTAGTAGTAGTAGTAGTAGTAGTACTCGTCGTTGTAGTATTAGTAGTGGTAGTAGTAGTAGTCGTAGTAGTAGTAGTAGTAGTAGTAGTAGAAGTAGTAGTAGTAGTAGTGGAAGTCGCAGTAGTAGTAGTCGTCGTCGTAGTAGTAGTAGTAGTACTACTACTACTACTAGTAGTAGTAGTAGTAGTAGTAGTAACAGTAGTAGTAATAGCAGTAGTAGTAGTAGTAGTAGTAGTAGTAGCAGTAGTAGTGGTAGTAGTAGTAATAGTAATAGCAGTAGTAGTAGTAGCAGTAGTAGTAGTAGTAGTAGTACTAGTAGTAGTAGTAGGGTAGTAGTAGTAGTAGTAGTAGTAGTAGTGGTAGTAGTAGTAGTAGGAGGTTGAGGAGGAGGACCAGTGTAAAATCAAGAGTCATCAACGATATTGGAGGTAAGCCCTCCCTCCATGCTCCCTCTTCACAGGCCCCATATAACGGTTCATGTCCATTGAAGGAACCGCCTCTTTGGAAGACAACCGTTCGAAAACCTTGGAGCATGCCAAAACATTTTCTCGGGATTCCAGCGCCACGGATCGACATGACTGTTGCGTCTTGACAATCCGGAATCGTGCCAGAACGCCGTTCTTAGGACTTCAGCACAAAGAAGCAACGTGACTGTTGCACCCACGTAATCCTGAATCGCCCCAAAACGCAATTTCTGGTACGTTGATGATGGGAACCCAAGAACTTCTTGGAAAACTTTGAAACGGATATGCTCGGCGTTAAGGCGAGAGCCACATTTTGAAAAAGAGCCGCCCTCAATCCGTGAAGCCCTTGCAATGTGTTTCTCCTTTTTTTATAAAAAAACGAATGCACGCGGCGCTAAGGCGAGAGCCACACGTTGAAAACCACTCGCCCACACTATGCGATTTTCTTACACATTGAAAAACAAACGAATGCACGCGGCGCTAAGGCGATAACCACATTTTGAACACCACCCGCCCTCAATATGTGAAAATCTTGCACGTGATGTAAAGCGAATGTGCGAGGCGCTAAAGCGAGAACCACATTTTGAAAACGACCCGCCCTCAATACGCGAATCTCTTGCATTTTTTTGCAAGCGAATGTGCGCGGCGCTAAGGCGAGAGCCACATTTTGAAAACGACCCGCCCTTCATCTGCGAAGCTGTTGCCAATTTTCAGTTTCAGCGTCATAAGTGGCGAGGAAGTCTGAAACAAAACGCCCGGCCCGCCCTGTCAATTGGCCTCGGGGTGCGACAGGGAGAACTTATTTATGAGGAGAAGGAATGGAGGTGGAGGAGGAGGAGGAAATGACCGAGGAGGAAGAGTAAAAGGAGGAGGAGGAGGAGGAGGAGGAGAAGGGACGAATGGGATGATGGGGGGTGCGGCTGTACGTCCGCAGGAGCATAGCACTGGCCAGTTGGTGCTTGGAGGTGCATCCTGGAGCATCCGAGGACGAGTAGGAGGAGGAGGAGGAGGAGGAGGAGGAGGAGGAGGAGCAGGAGGAGGAGGAGGCGGAGGAGGAGGAGAAATAGTTCATACAGCGAGGCGCCAAACCACCGATGCGAGCTCAGGCTGCGCCCGCGCCTCCGGGGAGGGGGCGCGCCCTGTGGCGTCCTCGCCGCCAGCCTCCTGGGGTCAGCCTTCCGAGGTGCAGCCGCCCTGACCTTGTGGGAGGGCGGCCATGGAGGAGGAGCTTCCCCTCCTCCTCGAAATGGTGTGTGCCGAGCCCCCCGCACGCCTCACACGCCAGAACACGCTCCCGCCCAGCCCCCCTCCCCACGTCAAACCACCTCAAGACGTGTGATGGGTGCGCCCCAAGGCCCCGTCTTTCGGGGCCCGCCGCACGGCCAAACGCAGAGGGGCCTGGTCTGCAGGGCTGTCTCGGCCAGTGAAGTAGAACTCTCTTGCCTCTGGCAACGGGTTCAGACTGGCACTCGAGACACTTTCACCGCTTCGGATGGACGGTGTGACATGTTTCGGCGCGCGCGGCAAAGAGGTCGAGCAACGGTGTCTTGCCTCGCCCTGTCTCTGCGGGGCCTTCAGCGCGGACCAAGGGGGGGAAAGATGGGATGCACAAAGACATACTAGTACTAAATGTTCTCCTTGGAGGCGCGCGTGCGTCCGACCCAAACATATAGTATACCCATCTTGAAGTAGATCGTTTCCCGGGCGGTGTGGCCAGAATGCGCCCGCCACGACGCACATACAATAAGATTTCTCAGTGCGCGCATCGCCCCCGGGGGGGCGACGCACATATAGTACAAGTATGCTGGGGTGACGCCGAAGAGAAGCCGTGATGGCCAAGAGCCGTCGTCGAATTTGTTTGGCCTCTTCCTCGAGCTCTCTCAAAGGGACTGGGCCTCAGAGTCGGGTACTTGCGCGGGGCACGAGCAACGATCGGCCAGCCGATCCGCGGCCTCGTTGGCCGCCGACGAATTCAGAATTCCTCGATTCGCCGCGAGTTGCTCGTCTTCCGTGAGATGGCTGGCGGCTTTGACGGCCTGAACGTCCCGCCCGTCGAGGAGGCTCTTGACGGACCTCCATAGGTCCTTGTGGGATCTCGGGGACCACCGACCTCGTCCGAGCTTGAAAAATCCACGGACAACATACAGCGAGTCCGTAATATAACTGAAGTCTCTGGCAGGCGTCGCAGCGAGGGCCTCCCGGAAAGCCAAGGAGTTCCCCGCAGTTAATGCCTTGCCTCGGACCAGGAAGGGACCCCCCAAAGCCCCCAGTCTTGGAGGGCTTTTCTTGCGAGAGGTGGGGGTCCACGCCAAAACTGCAAGAGACCACCGCCCAAGAAATCCTTCTCAGGCGAGGGTGCTTGCTATACTTTCCCCCCGGCGCGTCGCCTCCAAGCGAAATCCTTCCCCTGCTCACAAGCGGTCCCAGGCGGGGGTGCTCAAAAGTGGTCGGGGGCGGTGGGTCAGGAGGGGTGATGCTAGGGTCGAGGGTGCCTTCAAGATCGTCCGTCGGCTCCGCGAGCCGGGTCCACGCGGCAGGGATGAAGCCACGGAGCCAATAGCATGGATGCGCAATCTAGCCAAACCTTCGCCCGATCGGCTAGGAGATTGGCTCCTTGGCACTCTTCCCACGGCATTCCCAGACAGTGTGAAAATCGGCCTCGGGGCACCTCTGGCAGCGACGACACAGACTGGACTCGATGTTCACACCCGCTTGCTCAACGCGACGGGCAGCTCGCGATCCAGCCGCCCAACTCGTCAGCTTCCGAAGCTTCATGGCTTGAAGCTTCCCCAATCGTGACCTAGCTCTGTGTCTGAACCTCCGAAAAAGGCGGAGGTGGCGTCGCTCAATGCCTATAGTAGGAGCTCGACCACAAGAAACCTTCTACAAGAAACCCGACCCTGAGACCCCAGGACGTCCATTGATCTCTTGCGTGGGGAAATCAAGCTTCCCATAGCAAAACGATAGAGAACCAAGAAACCCAGGGCACCCTGGAGACAAGCAGGGTGTTTCTTGGCATGGGATTCCACTGTAAGTCCGCGCCGGCACCTTCGCCCTTGGCCGAGCTGCCCTGGTGCTGGAGGGCCGCGGCAAGATCCGGCGCGAGGCTCTCCGATGACAGGCCATCGCAGCCGAATTCCAGGAGAGCCTGAGCCCGTCGGACTGAAGGTCAGCGGCGAACTGGACGGCGACAGCGGGCAGAGTCGGCACGACCGTTTTTTAACGGGCGAAAAACGGTATAATATAAATGTTTTCGCCGTCGGGGACACCTGCCCCAGGGCAGCTGGAAAGTTTATACCCTTACGGTGCCACCGTAAGGGTATAAACTTTCCAGCCGCCCAGGGGCAGGTGTCCCCGACGGCGAAAAAGTCTATGTTATACCGTTCTTCGCTCGCTGAGTTTTGCGAACCCCCCTCCATTCGAAAATTAACAGCGTCGACCCAGGATTTGGCGACCACTCCAAGAACGAGGTGCTCCCCGCGTTCTGGAAGGGGCGGCCCCCACCGCCTCGGCGCCATCACGTGCCTGAGCCAAGAGCTTTGCCACGTTCTCTGGTGACGCTTTCGGTGGGGCCTTCGCTGGTGGGGCCTTACTTCCATCTGCCGCAGAAGACGGTGCCGAGGAGGAAGCTGGCGCGCCTGCGGCAGGTGGCGGGCCTGACGGGCTCGCCCTTGTCACTGGAACTGCTGGCCCCTGAAGCTCTGGCGGCGATGGGGCCGCCGCCACCCCGCCGGCTTCGGTGCCGTTGGAGTCGCGTGGAGGGCCTGCGGCAGCAGCGGCGCCATCTCCCACTCGACGCTTCTTGATCGACAGGCGAGCCTCGAAGTCCATGAACTCCTGGTTCCTTTGCTGCAAGCTGGGCTGCTGCGGGGCCCACTGCCTGTATGATGAGCTGTTTGACCTCCTGCGCCACGGAGGCCTTGTGCTGTTGCCAGTTGTCGACGTCCTCCTGCGAGAGCTCGAGCTCCGAATAATTGAGCGCGTCTCCATCCTCCAGTTCGAATAATTGGCCGAGCCTGTCCCCGTCCGCCGCGAGGACGGCCGAGATGTTGAGCTTGGAGGGGGGTGGGGCCGCTGGGCCCTGCGTGGGCCCCGCTCCCTGCTGCTTGATGCGCTCGAGGTCCTCCTCAAGCTGCTGTTCGTGGGCGAGGCGGGCGTCGGCCGCCTCCTGGGCGCGCTGCTGGACGCTGTGGCGAGCCCGATCCAGCCAGCGCTCGCATTCCTGCTCGTGGCCGAGGGCGCGGGCCAGGGCCTCATCAGCCTTGCGAGCAGCCACCGCCAACCTCTGGGCCTCGCGTTCACGCTCGAGGTGGGCTTCGGTGGGGGCTGGGACGGCTGCGCGGGGCCCTGGGCCGCAAACGCGACTGCGTAGGAGGAGGAGGAGGAGGAAGAAGGAGGAGGAGGAGGAGCAGGAGGAGGAGGGGGAGGAGGAGGAGGAGGAAGAGAAGGAGGAGGAGGAGGAGGAGGAGGAGAAGGAGGAGGAGGAGGAGGAGGAGGAGGAGGAGCCCAGCGTACCAGGCGGGGTTCGTCAGCACCTACGTGAGCGGGGCGCCCATTCTGAAATCTTGGGGGATGGAGAGCGGCGACGGGCCTCCATCCGACCTGTACGAAATGAAAAGAGATGACGCGGCAGCATCGTGACTTAAGAGCGTCGACGAGGGAAGCACGGTGGGGAGGAGGAGAGGAACGACGGCAAAGGGCAGCAGCAGGGGGGCCTCGAAGGACGGGGTAGAGGGGGAAACGACAAGAACGGCATCGGCGGCCGCTACAGGCAGGGGCACGGGCGCCTTGAAGCTCGGCGCGATGGTGCGGGTAGCCGCTGTTTCAATCATGGGGACGGGCACAGGCGGGACAGCAGGCGAGATGATGTCATCGGGGAAGCGGGCGAAACAACGGGCACGGGCGAAGACAGCATCGTGAATGAGACGGGCGCAGTCGGCCAGGGGGGAGGACGCCCGAGACGGGGCGAAAGAGAGATGGGGCTGCAGGGCACGAGCGGAGAGAAGGGCACGGGGGAAGGAACGGGCGAAGAGACGATGATACCGTCGGGCGCACTGGACGGTGGCGTGGCGAGCACGGTGGAGAGGAGATGGGGAGAGACAGCAGAGGGCAGCTGCAGAGAAGGCTCGACAGACGGATCGGAGAGGGGAACGACGGGCGGAAATCCAAAGCGCCCGTCCTGCCGTGGGTTGACGCTGGGACATCGATGCGGGCCCACGAGTGCTCTGGGGACCGTGGCGAAGATGCTTCGACGGCGCGTGTGGAAGGGGCAGGGAGGAGGGGGAGGGACGCACCAGGCAGAGCTCAGACCGCACCCCTGAAGCCGTCGGGGACATCGTCGGCGAGCGCGAAATCGGCAGCGAGGGCTCCATTGATGTCCAGTCTCGGGTGAGCGCCCCCACTGCAGGAGGCACAGCGGCACATGGCGACGGCGAGCCCGAGCACGCCCACGATCTAACGCCGTCGGACGCAAGTCCGAGATCACGGCAAAGCACAAGTGGCGACGTCGAGCCCGAACACGACAACGGGACTTGCGATCTAACGCCGTCGGACGGGAGTCCGATATCTCGGCAAAGCACGGGTGGCGACGGCGAGCCCGAACACGACAACGGGACTTGCGCTCTAACGCCTTGAGCTCGAAGGGCTCCGCCGAGGGGTCTGAGCCGTGGCGACGTGATGCCCGAACACGACAACAGGACTTGCGCACTGACGCCATCATCCACAGATGGGAAGGCGAGGCTTCCGACAGCCGGCGACGGTGAGCCCGAACACGACAACGGGACTTGCGCTCTAACGCCGAGAAGTGGCGACGAGGTCGGGGAGGAACCATGGAGGAAGAGGAGGAGGAGGAGGAGGAGGAGGAGGAGGAGAAGGAGGAGGAGGAGGAGGAGGAGGAGGAGGAGAGTCCCAAGGGGTCCGACGGGTGCTCCATAACCCATAACACGCCTGGGAGGGTCTGTGAGAAGCATGGCGTGTCTGGAGGGGGTTCACGTGCTCTACAGGGAGGGGTAACGAGGAAGGCGGCAGACAGAAGAACGCCCCCCCCTCCCCCCCTCCCCTGCCTCCCTCCGCAGGCCTCCGAACACTCGACACTTCGAGTCGCGGGGCCCCAGACCTCTCCACCCTGCCGCTCTGAGCAACGGCTTGCCTCCCCGAGCCACTTCTGACGGTCCCGAGGCCCGTGACTGGCCTCGGGGGGCCGAGCGCGCGGACAACGGGCAGCGGGCTCGCAACGCTCGACTCTCTGGAGGCCTGGGCCCTCCGCCCGCCTCGGCCGAGGAGGCGGCGGGCGAGAGCAGGACCGCTGCGGCGAGGAGCGGCCGCTCCTCCCCCTGCCACCTGCCACTCCTCCTCCTCCGCCTCCTCCTCCTGCTCCTCCTCCTCGGCCCCCTCTCGAGGGGAAGGGACTCGCTCGGCAGTGGAGCGGGAGTGTCCGCGCGGCTGTGCCCCCTCGGCCACACCGGCAGGCGCGCGGAGCCCCGCGGCGAGGCAGCGGACCTTCCAGTTCGAGTGTTTTGCGGGCGACGCCGCGTGCTCGCGTTCCCATGCCCCGCCACCTCTCCCTTCCTCTTCCCGTCCCCCTTTCCCTCCTTCCTCGTTCTCCCCTCTCCCCCTCCTGCCCCTCGCTCTTCCCCTCTTCTCCCCCTCTCCCCCCCTTCTTCACCCCCTTTTCCTTTCTTCCCTCGCCTCCTCCCAATCCCCCTTCCTGGCCCGAGGGGCTGCCTGAAGTGAGGAGAGGGGGGGGGCACGACCAAGTCCCTCGGGGAACTCAAGCCCCCCTGCCACAGGGTCGGCATCCACCAGGAGGTGTGACGGGCAGGCTGAAGGCGGTCCGTGCTTCCTGCTCCTCGTTTTGGCATGTGCCCGTTATTTTTGCATGCGCCTTGCATGACAAAGCAAAGGAGCCGAAACAGCTTCGACGGCGTTAACTCGACGAATTCTGGGTGGTCGGTGCGACCTCTCAAGGAGCAGGGGGCTCCAGTGCGGTCCCTTTCCTCACAACTTTATGAAGTGTGGCGCATGGCTTCCCACTGCTTGCATGGCCTAAGGGGTTTTCCAAAGTTGCGGCTCCTGCCAGGTGGAGTCTCCCCACGCCACCCCGCTGCTTCGACCAGGAGGCGGCCGTTCCATTCTTGTCGCGAACTCTCGGGGAGCAGGCGCTTGCTGACCGCAGCCATCGCGTCCAAGGAACCGTCCACGGCCGCCTCTCGGCCCCCTTCCTCCCTCTCCCCTCTCCCTCCCTCTCCCCTCCCCCCCCTGCGTGCACTCTCGCGCAGGCGGAGAGAGGAATCATCGAGGAGGGGAGACGAGGCAGGACTGTAATAAGGTCAACGCGCAAACAGAGAAGAGGTGGGAGGAGGGAAGACAGGTGAGGAGGGTGAGGGGGAGAAGGAGGAGGAGAGGAGGACTGGACTCTGAACCCTGCGCTTAGGGGCATCAATGTCAAGGAGAGGAGAAACGAGGAGGAGGAACATGAGGAGGGAGGATGACTGTTAGAGATGACAAGGCTCAGCCAGAGGAGAGGGAAGGAGGGAGAAGGGAGGAGGAGAGAGGCGAAGGGATGAGGGCCCCCACCTCCTCCCCCACACACACCCTCCCCCCAGAAGACTCAAGGCCCGCGCCTTTGCCTTTACCTTTCTTGGGCGGGTCGGCCGGCTCCGGCGGGGGTGCTCGGGGCGCCTGGGCGAGGCAGGTTTGGAGGAGGACTCCTCCGAGAAGAACGGAGGGGGAGGAGGAGGAGGATAAGGAGGAGTCCGAGGAGAGGTGGGCGAGAAGGGAGGAAGGGGCAGGGTTGGAGATTAGGAGGGGGCGAGAATCGTGCCAGGGATGGAGGGAGGAAAAGGCCGAGGGAGGGGAAGTTTCTCCACTGTTTCCTGGCGAGCTCGCGCACTGGCCTTCTTTCCAGCGTCGCGTCAGGGATCAATCAAGCTTGGTGCGCTTTTCAAATTAAGCGGCGCCAAATTGCCACTGTCACCTCAGCGGCTCGCATCTGGGGTTCGCCAGCAGGACGTCGGGGAAACGACCAGAGACGAACAACTGCGCGCACTCCAGTAGAGTTGCATGGAGTAGTGCGAAGACCAGGACAACATAGATAACACTGCAGACTGGAGCACAGAGTGTAAGACGACTTGGGCTGCGCATGCAGGTGGTCCCATGATGGCAGGAAGTCCACACATGATGATGGGACTTTGGACGCACGCGACTCCGATCCTGTCGGGCACGTGTCCCCGCTCTTCTGGCGGGGAGAAGACATCATGTCGCAGCGATTGCACGCAGCTTGGGCCCACACGCTGCGAATCAACGACTTACCCGACGACATACAACACTCGGGGATACGTAAGACTCGAATCTGGAGGACCCCGAACTGGCCTGACGGGGAAGTGTATAACATGACGTGGCCCGATCTGAAAATTTGCACGACTCCCGATGCAAACATCCCACGGAAACTGGACCGTCACCTTTCAAGACGGGTCCGTCACCAAGAGCTGCCGATCCCGAGCTCTGACGAACTCGGGTCTTACATTTGCCCGACATGCGCAAAACGTTGCGTCTCTACTCCAATATAAAAATGCGAACACCAGAATATCCCTGCGACCGTCACTGTATGCTGGTAGACAACACAATAGCCGGTGAGATTGCTATGCGCCCTCAATACGTCTCAAGAGAACATCAGGACGGCCCTCAAAGACCCCACATGGACGCAAAAGCGGCATCTGAGAGCGACAGAATCCAGACAGCCCCATAGCGCCCTTTGACGGCCCCAGGGCCCCCCAAATGACCCAAAGGGCCGCAGGGCCCTCCCACAGCTGCCCAAAATGTTGCGAGATCGCTCCAAGACGATATCAAGATGGCCCTGAGAAGCCCCCCACCCCCACATCTTCCCCCATATAATTTTCCCACCGGCTGGGTGGGCACGCAATTCACTAGCGCGGCCACAATGGCAACAAAGGCGGTATCACAGCAATAATAACGTTAATCGTGAATTGTCGTGGTGGTACCGGTGGAGTAGCGGCGCTGGTAGTTGTAATGTTGGGGAAGATGGTGGTGGCGGTAATTGTCGTGGTAGTGCTGGTCGTCGTGGCATTTGTTTTGGTGCTGGGGCCACGTTAACAACCGAGCTTGAATCGAGGTTTGGACCAGGAGCAACTGGGGATGACTAGGAGAAGGAGGATGACCAGTGTGAACCCAAGAGTCATCAATTCTGTTGGAATTAACCCTCCCTCCAAGCTCCCTTTTCATAAGCCCCTGCAAAGGTTCATTTCCATTGAAGGAACTGCCTCGTTGGACGACAACCGTTTGAAGATCCTGAAGCATGCCAAAACATTGCTCTCGGGATTCAAACGCCACGAATCAACCTGACTGCTGCGTCTTGGCGATCCGGATTCGTGCCAAAACGCCATTTTGGGGACTCCAACGCCGCGAATCAGCATAACTGTTGTGCCCGTGTAATCCTGAATGTTTCCAACACGCCATTTCGGGTACGTTGATCATGGGAATCCGTGAAACTCTTGCAATTTCTTTAAACGAATGTGCGCGGCGTTAAGGCGAGAATCACATTTTCAAAAGGAGCCGTCCTCAATCCGTGAAGCTCTAGCATAAAAAAAAACGAGTGTGCGCGGCACGAGGGCGAGGACCACATGTTGATAAAGAGCCGCCCTCACCGTGAAGCTATTGCAAATGAACAAAAAAATGATGTGCGCAGAGCGCGAGGGCGAGGGCCACGTTTTGAAAAGGACCCGACCTCAATCCGTGAAACTCTTGCAAATAAGAAAAACGAATGTGCGCGGCGCTGGCGAGAGCCACATTCTGAAAACGACCCGCCTTCAGTCCGTGAAGCTCTTTTGCAATTTTTGGAAAACGAATGCGCACGGCTCTGAGGCGAGAGCCACATTTTGAAAACGACCCGCCTTGCATGTGTGAAGCTGCTGCCGTTGTTTAAGCTTCAGAATCGTGAGTGGTGAGGAGGTCTCAGGCGAAACGCCCGGCCCGCCCTAAAAACTTGCTTCGGGGTGCGACATTGAGAAATTATCGATAAGAAGAAGAATGGAGAACCAGAATCAACACTGGATCCATCAGCACTGCTGCACTACACTTCCCCGTCCCAAGTTCCCTCATAAGAAGTCCCTACATGCAGCACGTGTCAATGCGGGAAGCACCCCATTGGAAGACAACCGCCCCATGGCATTCCAAACCTGGCAAAAGCCCCGGTCTAACACGGAACTGCCCGACATCCGTCTACTTGTAGAGAAAGCGAGGCAGAAAAAACACATCGCTCAAGGCAGAGCCCAGCGAGGGCCAAACTTTGAAATTAGCGTAGTTTGTGCTTTGGTTAAGAGTTTTTGGTGGCATTGAACAAGGATGGTCCATGCGGGAACCCGACATCAAACCATGACCTCGAACACTGGCCGTGTAACTGTTGCGCGTGCTAGCACCTTTGGCCATGCCTTCTCGCGCGAGCCGTCCTCCGTCTCTACAGCTGCAACCGTTTCTACATGCTTCATGTTCTTGCCATGATGTAGCAATGCGAATATTTCGTTTTGAAGAGAAACCGCTGAAACTCCAAAAATATTCTCTGAAGCTTTGCATAAACCTCTCACGAGGTTACGACCTCTCGTAATTTTTGCAAGCGCCATTCAACAACGTCACACACAAACCTCGCCATAAACTTCAAGAGGGCCTCGCGCAATTCTTTCCGTCAACTAACCAACACTTGCGATGGCTACTGCCCACGCGGGTCGACGTCTCGTGTCCCGCGCTACGGTACGATAGCTGCCAGGAAGCATCCGCACGGTATAGAACACCCACCAGCTTACATCTGCTTGTTAGGTGTGGAAAAAGAATGATGAGGAGGACGACGAATAGAAAGTATACAATAGGAAGAGACCCGTGTATGAGATGAGTTCGTCCTCATTCATGGCCACCTCGAGGCGGATTCACGGGGCGGCGGCGGGGACTGGGCGGGCCGGTGTTTAGCGAACATGCCCGGGTCGCGGCACGTGTTGGCAAAAAACTATAGCAGGAGGAGGGGGAGGAGGAGGAGGGAGAGAAGGGAGGCAGGCGATTTGGGAGTCAGGGGTGGGCGGAGACGGAAGACGACAAGTCCGGGGGGCGGGAGAACGCGCACGGCGTCTGGCGCGAAGGCCGTGGCAGCACGGGCCGCCACCTCCAGCGCGCCTCCGGGAGGCCGAGCCGGTGCCAGCCGCGCTCCACGTCCGCCTGCTTCCGCATCGCTGGCCTCCTCCTCCCTCCCTCCTCCGCGGCCGCGCTCTGCTTTTCCACTCGCTCCCCGGCGCCCCGCGACTGGCGCGGCCCAGAGGTCCCGACCACCGCGCGCGCGTCCGCTGGCGCTGCCGACCAGACGATTCCGCAGCAGCGACCGCGCGCACTGCCGCGCGGTGTGCACGCAGCGTGCCCCTCCGCCCTGCAGCGAACAGACACGCAGCGTGCGCGGAGGCGCGCCGAGCGGGGAGAGGGCGGTGACATCCTGCGGGCATCCCCCTCCGACGGGGCCGGGACCAGGACGGCACCGAACCGGGGCCTCACGGGGAGCTCTGGGAGCGGGCGCTTCCGGGGGGACGCGTCGGGCGCCGCGGCCTCTCCCAACAGGAGTTCCGGAGTGCTGCGGGGCTCTGGGCCGCCCCGGGGCCACACGTGACGGTCCGAGGCCCGAGCGACCAGCCCCGAGAGAGGCTCAAAGCCTCGGTCCTCCTCCTCGTTGCCGACGGGGGATCCTCTGCCTCGGCCTGGCAGGGGCGGGCCCCACGGCGCCTCCGCGGAGGCGCCCGGCGGAGCCGGCGGCGGCGCCAACGGCGGCGACTTCGGGGAGGCCTCGGCGTCGCAGTCGTCGTCGTCGTCGTCGTCGTCGTCGTCGTCGTCGTCGTCGTCGTCGTCGTCGTCGTCGTCGTCGTCGTCGTCGTCGTCGTCGTCGTCGTCGTCTTCGTCGCCGGCGGCGGCGGCGGCGTCGGCGCAGGCGTCGGCGTCGGCGTCGGCGTCGGCGTCTGCGTCGGTGTCGGCGTCGTCGTCTCGTCGTCCCGTCTTCATCGTCTTCGCCAGTCGGAGACCACCAGTGACTGGCTTGACCCCCTCCTCCCTGCCCTCCTTTCTCTTCTTTTTTCCTTTGCCTCCAACCTAAGATCATCCTCCGAAATCCGACGACCCCTTTGGGTCACGGCGTGTGAGATGCTTCCCTCTACTCAAACCCTTCCCCCGGGAGCCCGATCCGGCCGCTTTGGAGGGAGGGGGGGTGGGAGGGAAAAGGCGCCGGCCGCACCCTTGGAACCTCAGGGGGCCCCCAAACGGGCCAAAAGAGTTCCAAATGGCCCCGCGGATGGTCCAAGAGGGCTACGAGTCGCCGAAAGATCGCTCCAATACGCCCAAGATTGCCTCCAGACGGTCCCACAGGCCCCCAAGACGCCCTAAGAAGCCACCAAGAGGCGTCCCGAGAGGCCCTCCAGAATCAAAAATCGTCCCATTCCCTAAGGGAAACGTCAGAGTGAGGGGGCCGAACGGTCATTCATTGTCCCTGCGTGCGTGGCTGAATGAGGAATTCGTGGTGCGAATTCTGCTTGTTGCGCTGTTGTTGTTGTTTGTTGTCGTCGTCCAACCTGTGACCCACCAACGACCCACCCCGCGACCCACCCGTGACCCACTCTGCCACCTACCCGCGACACACCCACGACCCACCCGCGACCCACCCCGTGACCCACCCGCGACCCACCCCGCGACCCATCCGCGACCCATCCGCGACCCGCCCGCGACCCACCCCGCGACCCACCCTCAAGGGAGGAAAAAACACCCGGACCCGACAATTGACGTTTATTAAACGGCCCTGGGCATTGACTAAACAGCCCTGCCCTGTTCGATTCATTCCTTGTGTGCGTTTACTAAACGGCTTCGCTTGTCGGGGTGATTATTATGGGGTGGATTTTCCGCTCTCACCCGCGACCCACCCGCGACCCATTTGCGACCCACCCGCATCCTACCCACATTGGTTTAACGAAAAAATCGGCGCCTGCGGCGGGCTCGTTGTATAATGTGTGGAACTTTGGCACCTGCGGCGGGCTTCTCCAGAGTCTCGCACACTGCCGACGTCCCCACCGCCCCCTCACTCTTATCCGCATCTGCGGGGGGGGGGTCGATATATATATATATATATATATATATATATATGTATATATGTTTATATATATACATACAGAGAGAGAGAGAGAGATAAAAGAGAGAGAGAGAGAGAGAGAAAGAGAGAAAGAGAGAGAGAGCACATTCGCCTCTTGGGCTTTCACGAGGCCCGCAACGGCCCAAGAAGCCTTCCAGATCGACCCAAGATAGCCCAAGAGGCCCCCAAGAGGGCTCCAAGACGGCTCAAGAGGGCCCCGAGACGGCCCCAGAAGCCTCCAAAACGGCCGAGGAGGGCCCCAGGACGGCCCCAAGAGGAGGCCCAGAGGGGGAGCACGAATGGACAATTCGAGCGCTCGGCCCCGAAAAATCCTGAGGAGGCGCCAAGAGGCCCCCAAGGGGCTCCCACGAGGCCCCCGAGAGGCCCTAAAGAGGCCCCAGCACGGCTCGCAAGAGGCCTCAGCAGTGCTGCCAAAAGAGCCCAGAGAAGCCCAAGAGCAGAGAGGCGATTCGCCAACCGCCCCGGACGAAATCCCAAGAAGCTGAAATCCAAGATTCCCCAAAACATCGCGCGCGTTCCGCACACTCAATGCTTCACTCTTACTGCCGCCTCAAGGGGTCGGCAGAGCGGCGTCAGCCAATGAATCCACGTCCGGACGTGACGTGCTGAGCGGTAGCGTTTACTGCGGAGGCGAGACTGCAACGTAGCCAATGTTCCCAATCGCTTTATCATTGCCACATATTCGATGGTTTTACTTGATTATGTTTCCCCTCCCAACACCCCCTTGGAGTCGCGCCACTCCGCCGACCCAAGATGTATGCCCCCCTTCTCGGGCTCTCGAAACCAATACAACAAACCATAGGACATCTAAGATTTGGGCTTCTTGGGCCCCTGGGGACTCCAAGATAGCCTCAAGATGGCCCCAAGACGGCCAAAAACGGCCCTAAGACGGATCTGGATGGTCCCAAGGAGGCCCGTGAGGCTCCCAAGACGGCTCAAGGGGGCCCCAGGAGGACTCGAAAGAGCGCATCCAGAAACCAAAATCATTGATTTTCCGGTGGTTTTTGAAATATTTTAGCGTTCTCACCTTTGTCGGCTCTCAGAGGACCATGACGGCCCAAGCAACCTCCAAGAAGACCTCAAGACGGCCAACGAGGCTCCCACGGGGGGCCCAGGATTGCTCAAGAAGGCCCCGAGACGGCCAAATGAGGCCCCCAACACGGTCCAAGGGTCCCAAGACGGCCCAAGAGGACTCCAAGAAAGCCCTGAGGCGGCCGCGAGGGGCCTCCAAGATGGCCTCCGAAGGGGCCAGACGGCGCAACAGCGCCCCAAGCCGGCGCAAGACGTCAACATGAAGCCCCACGAGGCCCCAAAGCGGCCACAAAGACGCTCCAAGAAGCCCCCACGAGGCTTTCAAGATGCTCCCAAGAACCCCCCATGAGGCCGCCCAGAAGCCCTGGGGATTGCAGGACGGAGCAGCACGCACGCGCGGCAGCCGAGCAGGTCACGCCAACCAACGCCCACACCTTCACATTTTAGCACTTTTCCACAGCGGCGATTACGGCCGCGAGAGGCCCCAGACCGGCCTCGAGAGGCCCCCAGACCGGCCTCCGAATGGGCCACACGCGGCAAGAGCGCCCCAAGTCGGCCCAAGACGCCCCCAAGAGGCCCCAAGAGGCCCCAAAGAAGCCCAGTGCAGAAGAGGCCCCCCGAAGTCCCCAAAACACCTCCAAAGGCCACAAAGAAGCTCCCAAGAGGCCCCACAACGACTGGACTGTACGTGCTCTGGACTTGCACCCCGCGAAGCGAGAGGAATCTAGGCTTTCTTACACGTGCACAAAAATGAGGGCGGCTACTTTTCAGAGCCTGGCTCCATTGGGAGAGTTCCTGACATGTCGTGACATCGAAGCTAGAACCTTCCAACAGCTACTTGGCTGGGGTGGCAGCTGCGCGGATGAGGGCGATTGCCTTCAAGGTTTGCAGCGTTGCGGTCAAGAACGTTTGCTTAGCTTATCGCGCCAGCAAATCTGGCCCAACCACGCTGCGGCGCGACACGTTCAGCTGGTTTTAGTCCCCATGCATCAATGTCCCGAGCTTTCCCCAGCTTCTCGTCCCACGAAACAGAGCCACACGCCACCCACCCAGCTTGCAAGGTGGACCGTGTCGCAGAGGCTGCCGGCGCAACGAGCCAAGTACAAGCTCCTCATCGCATGCAATCTGATCAGCAGTGCGAAGTGAGACTACGGCAGCCCAAACCCCAATGGCCAACTACCGGTGTCTCAACTCGCACTCCTCTGGGTCTTGTTCTGATCGTTGATGCGCATATCAAAGCCTCGAGGCCCCTCGCCTTTCCAACGGGGGTGCTCGTCGCAGCGGCAGGGGATGCTCGCATCACTCTTTGAGGGACTCTTTGGGAATGATGAGGGCGCATCGCAGAACCCATGGCGGGTCCTTGGTTTGCTCTGGTCCCTCATCCTCCTCATCCCTCATCCTTGTCCTCCTCCTCCTTCTTTTTCTTCGCCCTCATTAGACGTCTCGTCCTCCTCCCGAAGTCTGCGCTGGAACTACCTATTAGATGCCTCACCCCCCCCAGCTGTCTTCTTACAGAGAAGCTTTCGTGAACTGCCGATCCGATCCTATCCTTCCGAAGTCTATGGAGGGCGGTCTCTGAAGGTCCCCGCGGAGGCCTCGGATGCGCACCGAAAAAGCAAACAACTGAACATGAACAACAGAAGTTTAGATGTCTTCCTTCCCGGACACGAGACGTGAATAGCTGTTTGTTTGCTCTTTTGCACAGAGTGGCTCCCCAGAGGTCTGGACCCCCTCCCCGGGAATTCCGTGTCATCCCGAGTCGTTGGTTCACTGCCCCAGAGCCCGCCGATGGCAGCCGAAAGCCTCCCGTCGTGATCTGTTTCGCGACGCTAGAAAGTCGGGGTCCTCCCCGAGCGCCGACGACGCGCTTTTCCGGACGCGGGCCACATGGACTTCTCGACCCAACTCTTCCGTCCCAGACGGTTTCTTGACGGTGCCAGGGTCCCGAAGCTGCCCCTCCAAAATGTTGCCTCAAGGCGTTGGAGCTCTGGGCTCCTCCCCCTCCTCCTCCTCCTCCTCCTCCTCCTCCTCCTCCTCATCCTCCTCTTCCTCCTCCTCCTCCGCCTCCTCCTCCCCCTCCCCCTCCCCCTCCCCTCCTCCCCCTCCTCCTCCTCCTCCTCCTCCTCATCCTCCTCCTCCTCCTCCTCCCCCTCCTCCTCCTCCTCCTCCTCCTCCTCCTCCTCCACCTCCTCAGGTCGTCGTTTCAAATCTCGTCAGACCCGGCCCCCCACACCTCCAGGGGTCCGCCCAGCCGTGGCCACGAGGACCTCCAGAAGCGCCCAATACCCTCCGAAACGACAACGCTGATGTCATCGTCGGTCCGCTCCTTCTGCTCCTTCTTCTTCTTCCTCCTCCTCCTCCTCCTCCTCACGCCCCCTCGAAGGCAGGAGTAGGGCGAGGAGGACCAAGACCAAGGATGAGAAGAATGATAGGGAGGGACATGCTGACGGTGATGCTGATGATGATGACGACCAGCCATAACTTATGATGATGAGGACGCGGCGGAGGAGGAGGAGGAAAAGCTCTGGGCGCCTGGACATGTCCCTACAACGCGACATCCCCCCCTCCTCCTCCTCCTCCTCCTCCTCCTCCTCCTGCTGCTGCAACGCCCCAGACACTCCTCACTTTAACATCATACCTCCGAAGTTTGTCTTTGATTCACAGAATGCCCCCCCCCAGAGCTCTGCACCCCTTCCCAAAGGACGGGTGCCCGCATCACGAGTAAACTTTTACCTGGCCCCAGGGCCAAATAAAGGCCCGCGGACCCCGAAAACTGCAACAACACCTCCCGTCATGTTTGTTCTGCGAGGAAGTAATGGTTTCCGGCCAGGTCTCTGGCGGCCTGTCGGGACGATGCGCGCACTCCGGGAATGCTCTCGGCGAGGCGCAGCTGCTGCACGGCATCCCGGGGCCGAAGAACTGCTGGGCCCCCGGACCCCTCGGCCCCTTCCCCAGGGCCAATTTCCCATCTGGACATGTTTTTGACGGTCCAGAGACCCGAAACGGGCCTCCAGATGCCCAAATTGGCGGCTAAACGGCCGCCTTGACTCCTTCGCTGCGCCGAATGCCTGAGACGTCCTCCTCCTCCTCCTCCTCCTCCTCCTCCTCCTTCTGCGATGCCTGTAATTTCCTCCTCCTCCTCCTCCTCCTCCTCCTTCTGCAGTGCCCGTCTCCTCCTCCTCCTCCACCTCCCTTCCTCCTCACTGCACTGCCCCCTCGCTGAACTGCCCCCTCGCTGAACTGCCCCCCACCCCTCTGCTCGCCCCTCACGGGGCACGGCGAGCTGAGACAACGGCCTGAAGTCCAAGACCCGCATAGCGGAGCACCAGAAGGCCGCCCAAAGGGTTCTCGAAGGAGCTCTGGAAGCTCCTGCAAGGAGCTTCCGAATAGGGGAACAACAAGTCACATAAACATAAAAACTCGGAGGTCCGCGCGGATTTCTCGGATCGGCGCTGGACCCCCCTTCCCTGGCGCACGGAGCGCGCCAGGGGCGGTGCTGGAGGCGCCGCCGGGGGGGCCCCAGCGCCGATCCGAGAAATCCGCGCGGACCTCCAAGTTTCTATGTTTTATGCCACTTTCTGTTCCCCTACCGAAGGAGCTTCTGGAGAGCTTCCAGGCAGATGTCATGGGAAGCGCTTGCACAAGCCCTGCCGGGACACGCTGCAGCTTCAGGCAGGCCCCGCCGGGGATTCTCCACAGCAGCTGGAACGAGCTCTGGGGCTACACTGCGGTGCCGGCTTCTAATGCTGCAACCCTGCAGCTCTCCGAGGAGCTGTCAGGGAATCTCGAAATCAATCACCGATTTTCTGAGCTGCGTCCGGCCGTGGCGACCGGGTGGTTTTCTCCGAAGGCCGACTGCCGTTGTCTCACCTCGCCCTCTTCCGACCTTCCCGCCCGAACTGAAGGGGCCCCAGGACACACAAAGAAATACACACAAATAAAAAGATTCCCCGTATTTTCCCATATTTTCAGGGTTTTTGTCTTCCCCCCCACTTCCCATATTTTGGCATATTTTTCTGGGAATCGACGATTAATTGTGTCTGTGTGTTTCTTTCCCTCCTGACGAACGGCCCCCTGGTGGTCTTCGAGCCATCTCTCGGGCCTCCTGCGGCCTGTCCGGGACGAGCCGGCCCCCCCCCCCCCGGACGCTTCTCGGCGGGGCGCAGTCGCAAGAAGGCGTCCCGAGGCTGAGGAACCGCCGCGAGTCGACGAGGACGCCTGAAAACCTCGAACCTTGAATCTAGGCTCCGAAGGCCAACCACCGTTGTCTCCGCTTCTCCGTCTCCCGTTCCGCAGCCTGTCTTGGGAACTCTCCTGCAAAACCTCTGTCTCCCGTTCCGCAACCCAATTTTGGGCTCAGCTTGAGTCCGCCAGGGACGATACCGCTACTACTAGTAAGTTGCACCTAGAGTCTGAGGAACATCCGATAAAGAGAAAGCGCGCCCTCCTCTTGCCCTCCTCCCGAGGCTCGGAAACCGTCGCGAGTCGACGAACACGCCCAGAAATCTCGAGCATCGACCCTCGAACCCGAAGGCCAACCACAGCTGTCCCAACTGGAGGCTTCCCGAATGGGTTCCGAGAGGATGGGGTCGGAGGTTCGCGCCGCATCGCCAACGCATCGCCGATGCATCAGCAATGCATCGCCGATGTCGGCGCCGTCGGCGTGGAAATTCTGGGGCTCCACATCGAGCCGCATCGACGCTGCATCGACGCTGCGGCGCGGTCCTCCGACCCCATCTTGGAGGCCTGGTTCAAGTCATCCTCCTCCGACCCTCAGACCCTCTGCACCTAGAAGGGGTGAGGACGGGAGGCACAACGTAGCGCCTCCCACCCCCCAGACTGTGGTGCCAGACGCACTGCGGCAGTGCCGGGGACGCACTGAGGGGGGGAGCGTTGCGTGATGGGGGGGGGGGGGAGGGTAGGGGGCACAACGCGCGCTATGGCCCAGAGGGTAACAGAAACAATCTCCAGGATCCGGGTCCGAACAGCGAGGTCCGAGGACCCAGGATCGACGCCCTTCCCGAGGAGCCGCCTCGGGCGCTCGCCCTCCTCCCGCCCGCCGCCCCTGCGGCGCCCCCCCCCCCTGCCCTCCCCGCGCCGGCCCAGCGGCCCGCGGCCTCGGCCTCCGACGGCTCCGCGCCGTCGCTGCCCGACGCGCGGGGGTCCAGCGACGAGCGCCTCGCAGGGGGGGGGCGGCGCCCGGGCCACCCTCGCGCGGGTGGCGCGCGCGGGCCGGGGAGACGCAGGACCTGGGCTCGGGAGGCCAGCTCCAGCGCGACTCTCCACGACCTGTGGAGTCCCACTGGAAGAAGCTCTGACAGCTCTCGAGGGGAGCTTCCGAGGGAGCTTCCGGAGAGCTCGACAACACACGTCTTGGGAAACGCGTCGACGAGGCCTCTCGGGACACGCTGCAAGTTCGCGCAGGGCGCAGCGGCGGGCTCAACGTCGGCGCGATCCTTCACGGTGTCGTCAAAGGGTGCGCAGTGCGTACGAAAAAAGGGTCCACGGTCGGTCGGGGATGTGGCTCGGGGTGGCGGGCCCGGGCCGCCCTCGCGCGAGCAGCGCGCACAGGCAGGGTTGCTTCCTTTCCTGCGCGAGGGCAGGCAGCAGAGCAAAAGGGTTCCGACGGAATCCGGGCCCGACGCGCTCCGCATCCGACGCTGCAGCAGGGGCAGCGAGGTCCCACAGGCCTAGCTTGGAAGCCATACGGCGGGAGTCGCCCTACAGTGCGCCCCACTGTGGCAGCAAAAACGCTCACAGCATCATGCAGCAGCACAAACGATCACAGCATCACGATCATCATCATCATCATCATCATCATCATCATCATCATCATCATCATCATCATCATCATCATCATCATCATCATCATCATCACCATCATCATCATCATCATCATCAGCATCATAGCATGGTCACCACCATCACAAAAATCACCGTCATCATCATCATCATCATCATCATCATCATCATCATCATCATTATCATCATCACAATCATCATCATCATCATCACCATCATCATCACCTTCATCATCATCATCAACATCATCATCATCTTCTTCATCATTATCATCGTAAGTATCAGCATCACCACCACCATCATCATCAGCATTATCGTCAATCTCCTCCTTCCCCTCCTCCTCATCCTCCTCCTCCACAACATCATTATCATCACCATCACCATGATCCTCCTCCTCCTCAACATCATCATCATCATCATCGTCATCATCATAAGCATTACCATCAACATCACCATCACCATCACCATCATCATATTCTTCACCATCACCATCATCGCCACTACCATCATCATCACCAACATCATCATCAACATCATCAACATCATCACCATAATCGTCACCATCATCATCATTTGATCATCATCATTTACCATCAATATTTTATCAGCATCGCCATCATCACCATCACCATCACCATCATCAGCAGCAGCCGCAGCAGCAGCAGCAACATCGTCATTATCGTCTGGGGGGCGGCGAGCACAAGCAATTTTCTGTCTCACCGCAGACCTTCCGCGCCCACGGCCAACCTCCGTGTGCCATTCTCGAGAAAGCCATGGCCAACGTCCGCCGCGACGGCACCGGTCCGCGAGCATCGCAGGCTCACGGAGGACGCCCGAGGGAGGGGGAGGAGGAGGAAGAGGAGGAGGAGGAGGAGGAGGAGGAGGAGGAGGAGGAGGAGGAGGAGGAGAAAGCGCTCGGCGCGCACAAGTCGGGGTGGAACAAGACTCGGTTTCGGGGGACTCGGGTTGGCCAGACGGGGCCGTCAGGGGAATGACGAGACGCAGCCTGAAATTTGACGTGACCTCCCGCTGCAGCAATCCCACGAACACGGGACCGTCGAAATTCAGGATGGGCCCGTCACATAGCATCGGCCAATCCTAGTTCTGCAGAACTCGAGGCCTATGTTTCCCCGAGCAGGGTGTGTGTGTGTGTGTGTGTGGCTCGGTGTGTGTTTGATGTGGGTCTTCAAAGGAAGGAGAGTTGATGTGTTCATGACCAACAAACAGTATTTCGATTGCCTACTACGCGAGGTGGCCCAAGCAAACGGCACTGACGCTACCGAATGAGTCACCGGGATCATTACCCCTGGCCGACTAGGCGTCACCCCGACCGTATAGGGGGGGGCCTTCTAATCCAGACCCCATCGCGGCATGACAAACACACGACGGGATGTTGTTCAGCTATGTTGTGCTTCCAGGGGCCCTCGACTGGCCTCGGCACCATCAAAAACGAATCGGAATGAAAACCCAGCCCCGTGGGAAGGGTGCAGACCTCTGAGGGTCCGCGGCATCATGAACAAATCATGACATCGGGGGTCTGGGACTGAAGGGGCCTTCTTGGTGGAAGGGCCCAGGGGTTTGTCACGAGCCCTTCCTGGAAATCTCCAGCCTGACCCTTCCAAGAAGGCCCGTGCCTTTGAAGAAGCCCCTCGCCCTTCTCAGAAGGCTACCCTTCCTTCGCGCTGCCCCCTTGTGTCCGCCGCAGTCCCGTGCTGCCTCAGGGATCGAGGTTCCAGGATCGAGGTCCTTCCCGAGACGCTCCGAAACTCGCCCAGGAGGGACCTCGCTGTCGTCGTCGCCGTCACCGCCGTCCCTCCCTCCCCCCTTTCGCCCTGATCCTTCCTCGGCCTCCACTCTCGTAATCGCAATCGTAACAGAAGTCCAAATGCGGCCAGCAGCAACCGAAACTACATGGCTCAAACCAAGATTGAAGAGAGTCGGCAAGGGAGACGCAAGCCCAATGAACTCTGCCGAAGGGACGGGGGAGCCCAGCTCGGGGCGAGGACCATAGCTCAACTCTGACTCTGAAACGGCCCCGTCCGGGACGATCTGGACACCCCTGGAACGCCTCTCGGCAAAGCGCAGCCGCTGAAAGCAGCCCGAGGCTGGAACTCCGACGAGAACCTGCGAAAACCCGCGATTCGCGATCGATGCGCCCCCCGCCCGAACCATACTTCCGAACTCGCAATCGCTCCGACGCCCATTACCCGTGCATTTCTCGATCTCGTGTGCGTGCATTTTCTCGCGAGATGATCCAAAATGCTCCTCGTGGAGGAACCAACGATACCGCTACTTACCGCTACTCCCCGGACCTCTCGCGGGGTGCGTTGTGACCAGGGTCTCGAGGCGAATCCAGCGGTGGCGACCAGGGCCTCCGAGGAGGCCCGAAAAGGGGGAGCATTTTTGTTTCCTCCGACTTGCGCGACGATGCTTCGCGCCTTGTCGAATCTGGCACTCCAAATCAGCGTCAATGAAGTCGAGCTCCGCTTTGCTATGTTCTCGCTTGCAATCTCTTTCTTTTGCCTCGCAACCGACAGGGTGGAACAGTATGGGCATTTTTTTTTCCTCCTCTCACCTCGATGGCCCTCGCCGAGAAACCAGCCACACGCCCGAGCGGTGCTGGGCCAGCGTTGCCCCCGGCCCAACCCCCCCCTCTCCTGCCGCTGCTCCCTCCCCCTGCGGGCGCCTGCTGCCCCGGAGCCCCGTGTCGACCCTCGGCTCCACCCGGGCCTTCGGGCGCAGCTTGCAGGCCCTGGCGGGCGGGAGGGGAGGAGGAGGAGGAGGAGGAGGAGGAGGAGGAGGAGGAGGAGGAGGAGGAGGAGGAGGAGGAGGCGGAGGAGGAGGAGGAGGAGGAGGAGAGGAGGAGGAGGAGGAGGAGGAGGAGGAGGAGGAGGAGGAGGAGGAGGAGGAGGAGGAGGAGGAGGAGGAGGAGGCGAGAGGCTCTCAGCGCGCGCGCGGAGGCGCAGGTCGGCGGCGAGCCAGGGTGGCACGCGAGGGGGGGCGGGCCTCCTCCGAAGGCTCGGATGTCCCCGGGCCTGCCGAGAAGTCTTCTGAGCCTTCCCCGAAGACGGAGACAAAACTTCTCAGAAGGCGCGAGGGGTTCTGAGAAATCCTGCCGCCTTCCGAGAAGGCCTTTTCGTTCTCATTTCCCTCCTTCCCTCGCCGCCGAGCAGGGGGAGGAGAGTCCCCCCCTGACGCTTTTGGTGAATTTCGGCCTGCTCCGGTTTTTGCTTTGGCCTCCCGACGCCTCCGGTGAACTCCCGCTGGGCCCCTGGGGGCCTCTGGGGACCTCCAGGGTACAGGATCTGGGGCCCTCTCTTATCCTCCGACCCCCGCTTGCCAGGGGTGACAAGGCGTGAGATGATTGGCCGCCCTCCTGTATCATTTTGTTTCCAAGACTCTGGTCATGAAATGGTGTTGTGTTCTATCACGCCACATGTTGATTCAGGACCACTGGTAGTCACAGAGCAATTAGTGATGTTCCATCTGAGGGACATGGGTGGGATCGAGGAGGCAAGCTGTAATGTTACGTCTGCCGCCTGTCTCTATCATATATTTGGGCCTCTGGAGGCCTCTCTCCAAAGGCATCCGGCAAACTCGAGATACCTCATGAGTAAGGGAGGGACTGATGATGAGGAGGACGAGGAAGGAGGTTGCCGGTTAGAATGTTGCAGTTTCTGCTCCTGGAGGCCCAGAGAACATCAACTCGCACTCGTGAGACCTCTGCGACCTTCGCCTTGCAGGGGCACCGCAAGCATTGCTAATCACGGCTTGCCGCAACCCAATGGACGCTGAGCGCCGCCAGGTGCGGATCCGGCGAATGGGGCAGAAAGAGCGGTTATCTCTTGCCTCCTCGCCTCCTCTCCCTTTCTCCCCCTCCCCACCCTTCTCTTCCTCTGGCCCAGACCTCCGTGGTCGTGACTTTTGCACGCGGGCCCCAAGAGCTTTCGACGCAACCTTCGGGGCTGGCTTTTGGTCACAGACGGCTTCCTGGTCCCCTGGGGGCCCAACGACGACCCCTGGGAGAGGCTGCTCCTGTGAACAAAAACTGTGGTCTGTTTTCCCCCCTGGCCCTCCTCGTGGCCGGTGACGCCAAGAGGATCAGGTTACCCTTGTCAGCGGCGCGCACAGGGGGCGGGGTGGCTTTCTGAGAAGGCGATGCCCTCCCAGAAGGCTCCTGAGAAGCGACTGGTCCACAGTGGTCCCCTCCAAAAGAAAACACCCGGACCTCTGAGAAGGCCCTCCGTGTGCACCACCTGCGAGCGCCAAGGCGCGTTCTTCAAAACCTGTAGTATCCCATTGGTTCTTGAACGATTTAGAAATCCTTTTGGACTCTTGGTGCCTCTTGGGGGCATCTTGGAGGCCTCTCAGGGGCCTCTTGGTGCTGCCGTTGGGCCTTTGAGGAGGCTTCGCAAGCTGTCTTGAGGTGTTCTTGGCCTGTCTGACGCCTTCGGAAACCGTCAGGCTGGGTTCTTCGAGATCGCTTGGGTCGTATCGAGAGACTCTTGACGGCTCTTGGAACCGCCTTGGTGGCATCTGGGGCTCCTCTTTTGGCTCTCTCGGGCAAGTCGGGGGCCCTCAAGCAGCTTCAAAGGCGGCCGCCAGATTGAGGAGAAGGAGTCAGCATCAGCATCATCATCATCATCATCATCATCATCATCATCATCAGCATCATCATCATCATCAGCAGCATCAGCATCATCATCAACAGCATCAGCATCATCAGCATCAGCATCCCCATCTTCATTCTCATCAGCATCATCATAGACATGATGATGTTCGCCACCATTACCATCGTCACCATCATCATCATCATCATCATCACCACCATCACCATTATCATCAACGTCCGCATCCTCAGCGTCGTCACCATCACACTCTTCATCGTCGACGTCGTCGTCACCAGCAACCTCGCAATCATCATGACCACCATAGACCGCATCATCATCATCATCACCACCATGCTCGTCATTCAAATTAGTATCACCATGGCCATCATAAAGATCTGCGTCATGAATATCATGATTAGCATCTTTGTCTTGCCGTCGACCAGATGCTCCGAGAGAAGCCTCCAAGAACATCAGACCTGCTGCGTATGAGGGGTTCGGACGGGCCGTCGGGAGTGAAGGAGTCCGGCATGACGTCGAGTGCGCGCCTCGGGAAGCATAGTCGAGATGTGGGGGGCTTGGGACTGACTGTCGGGGGGGTCGTTGAGGCTCCCAGTGTGTCTGTGTGACTCTCTTGGGGTCTCCTTGAGTCCCCTTCGGGGCGTCTAGAAGAGTGTCGCAATGATCGTCGTCATCATCGTCTTCGTGATTGTCATGATGCTGCCATCATCCTCACACTCGTGATCATGATCATGAGCGTCATCATCACCACCACCATCATCACCATCACGATCATCCTGACCATGATGGGTATCGACATTGCCATCACTATAACTAGCCATGGTGCCACCATCATCATGATCATGGTCATGCTCAGCATCATCGTCACCACCATCATCACCACCACCACTACCATCACCACCACCTTCATCATCACCACCATCACCATCACCATCACTATGAACATCTTCATCATCACAACCACCATCGTCTACATCATCATCATGATCAACATCATCAGCAGCACCAGCCTCATCATCAGCATTACCATGATCACCATCGCCATCATGATCATCAGCATCATCATTAACATCATCGTCATCATCGACATCATCATCATCAGCATCATCAGCATCATCAGCATCAGCATCATCACTATCACTAGTACGATCATCATCACTATTCTTGCGATCACAACCACCACCACCATCATGATCACCACCAGCATCATCATGATGATCATCATCATCAGCATCATCAACGGCATCATCATCATCAGCATCAGTATCCGCGTCATCACCATCATCACCACCATCATCATCATCATCATCATCATCATCAGACACATCATTGACACCATCACCGTCACCACCACATTCGTCACGATCAGCATTACATATCAAATCCATTCGTCATGAAAGCGTCATGATGGTGATCATCATTTTCGTGGTCGTCGTGCTGTCAGCTGATGTTCCTGGAGAGGCCGCCGGGGACATCGGGCTGGCTGCGTGTTGGGGGCTTGGACGGGCTGTCGGGAGTGAAGGATGTTGGCATCCTGGGGGCCTCTTGGGAGCGTATTGGGAGCCTCTTGGGGGCGTGGTTGGCCGTCTCGGAGCCATCTGGAGCTGTCAGGGATTGTCTGGAGATCGTCTGGGGCCGTCTTGGCGGGCTCGAGGGCTGCCTCGAGGCCATGTTCGGCCGTCTAGGAGCCATCTTGAAGCGCTTTGGGGGCCCCAGTGGACCGTCTTGGGCCTTCTCTGGTGCTCCTCTGGGACCTTCCTTGGACCATCTCTGCCGCGGGCCGCTTTCTTTTGTCGTTCTTGCTTTCTCTCTCCTTCCTTTCTTTTGTCATCTCTGCTCCTTCTCTTGTCTCCTTTTGCGTTCTTTTGTCATCTCTGCTCCTTCCTTTCTTTTGTCGTTCTTGCTTTCTCTGGCCGCGGGCCTCCGACGGCGCAAGGCCCGGCGCCCTCCGCACGGGTCCCGGGCAGCTGGCCTCCAAAAACCCAGCCGAGGAGACAGGGGGGCGGATAGGAGAGGAGAAGGAGCGGGAGCAGGAAGGAGGAGGAGGAGCAGGGAGGAGGAGGAGGAGGAGGAGGAGGAGGAGGAGGAGGAAGAGGAGCAGGAGCAGGAAGGAGGAGGAGGAGCAGGAGCAGGAAGGAGAAGGAGAAGGAGAAGGAGCAGGAGCAGGAAGGAGGAGGAGGAGGAGACAGAAATGCTGCCAGGCCGACCCCTGCGAGCGGTTGGCCTCAGAGCTTGCCGACCGTCAGCATTCGGGCGAGGCCCGCCACGAAGAAGAAGATGAAGAAGACACTGAAGAACAACCCGGCCTTATTCAGCTCCTGCTCCGACCACGCGGCCGCCTGCTCGGGCACCGCGGCGGCGAGGCCACCGTACACCGCGGCGGCGGCCGTGGCGGCGCCGCCGCGGAGCGCCGGTGCCCGGGAAGCCTCCGCCGTGGGGGGCACGAAGGCGACGACGGACGCCAGCGTCGCGAGGCCGAGCACGGCAGTGACCAGCAGCGGCGCGGCAGAGCGGGCCATCGGGGCGTCCGAGGGGCACCTGCGGGCGGGTCTGTGGGCGCAGCGGGGCGGGCCAGAAAAGCAACAAAAAACTTTAGCAACAGTGGCTACGGACCACGCTTGGACCATCCAGAGGCCTCGGAGGCCTCTCGGGAGCTAAGAGGCGAGGCATTCAAAAGCCGATGGTTTTCCGCAGTTTTTGAATGATGCTGACCTCCGGGGGGCCTCTTGCAAGCATCTTGGGGGCCTCCAGGGGCCGTCTGGGGGCCATCTTGAGCTGCCTGGAGCCGCCTCGAGGCTAGCTGGGATCGTCTTGGCGGGCTCCAGGGCCGTCTCGAAGCCATCTTCTGCTGCCGCGGAGCCATCTTGAAGGGTGTTGGGGTTCCCATTCGATAGTCTTGGGCCGCTGGGACTTCTCGTGGGAAATTGTTGGACCAGTCTGAAGCCTGAGAAGCCCCTCGGAAGCGAAAAAGAGAGTTCCTGAAAAACCTGATGTTTCCCGTAGTTGTTTCAATGGGTTGTTCCCCGTAGTTGTTTCAATGAGTTTCGTCTCCTGGAGGCCTCTCGGATACTTCTTGGGGATTCTCTGAAGGAACTTTATGGGATCGTCCGGGGGCCATCTGAAGCTGTCCAGGGCTGCCTGGAGGCTATCCAGGGCCGTCTTGGCGGTCTCGGAGGCCGTCTCGAAGCCACCTTCGGCCGTCTCGGAGCCACCTTGAAGGTTCTTGGGGGCTCCAATCGACAGTCTTGGGCCTTCCTGGGGCTCCCCGACTGCCGTCGTTGGACCTTCCTGAGGCCTCATAGGCCCCTTGGAAGCGACGAGGCCAGATCTTGAAAACCATTGATTTCCCTGAGGTGTTTTGAGGACGTTCACCTCCTGGGAGCCTCTTGGGAGCCTCCTGCGGGCCGTCTTGGGGCCATCTTGAGCTTTCTCGGGCGGTCTGGAAGCCATCTGGGGCCATCTGGGAAAGCTCCAGAGCCGTCTTGGACCCTCTGGGGCCGTCTGGAGGGCCACAGTCCACCTGTGGAGGTTTGAGGCACCTGATCTTGGCTCCTGGAACGCCTACACCGTATGATGTCTGTCTGTCTTATCTGTCTGTCTGACTGCCTGCCTGTCTGCCTGCCTGTCTGTCTGTCTGTGTGTGTGACAGTCTGTCTGTCTGTCTGTCTGTCTGTCTGTCTGTCTGTCTGTCTGTCTGTCTGTCTGTCTGTCTGTCTGTCTGTCTGTATGTGTGCACGCATGTATGATTGTGTGCATGAACGGATGCATGCATGTATGCATGTTTGTATGTATGTGTGCACGTATGCGTGCATGTATGCATGTATGCGTGTGTGTGTGTGGACCTGTTTGCATGTGTGTATGTACGAGCGCATGCATGCATACCTGCATGTATGTGTGTATGCATGTATCTGTACCTGTGGGCATGTATGTATGTGTGCATGCATGCATGCATGCATGTGTGCATCTATGTCTGTGTGCATATATACACGTGTGTGTATGTTGGGATGCGTGTGTGTGTGCATGCACGCATGCACACATGCATGTCTGTATATATGTATGTATGTATGTGTGTAAGCAAGTACGTGTGTATGTCCGTATGTATGTATGTATGTATGTATGTATGTATGTATGCAATTAGGTAGGTATGTATGTACGCATGCATGTATGCATGCAAGTCTGTATCCGTGTTCATCATGTCGACATGCATACATGCATGCCAGCATGCATGCATACATGCAAGCGTACATGCATGCAGGAACGCACGTACGTGCGTATGTATGGATGTATGTGTGTATGCATGTATGTATGTAAGGTTGTGGGCAGGTATGTATATCTGTATGTATATACGTATAGACGCATGCATATGTATACACACATATATATATACACATGTACATATACACATGTGTGTACATATATGTACGTATACAGACATGTGTCACCATGATATGTATATATATGTATATATATATGTTTACGTATGTATATACGGTGCCTTTGGGGGTTTGTTGGGGCGTCTTGGAGCTTTTTTGGGCCGTCTTGGGCGCATCTTGGGCTGTCTTGGAGCCCTGCCAGGCCGTCCTCTTGGGCCGTCCTGGGGCTATCTGGGGGACGTCTTGGGCCGTCTTGGAGCGTCGGCAAACCAAGAAGTCATAGATGCTATAATTGTGCGCCTCCATAAAGGAATTCGATGGTCGTGGCCACTTGGGGCTCCCTTGGGATTGCCCGACGCTTATTGGCGCAACCGCGCTCTATAAAGACGGAACTGCGAGGGCACGCCAGGCTCCAATGACTTGCCACCGAGGCGGTCGGCGCCCAGGCGCCCCGTGGCGCTCGGAGGAGGGTCAGCCGCGCGCCGCGGGGACGCTGCTGCGCAGGAGCGTGGCGAGCAGTGCGGCGACGAACATCACAGCGCCCGAGGCCACGAACGTGGCAGGAAGACTGTCCTGGGCATCGAGCAGAGGACCGACTACAGAATGAATTTGCCCCAGTACTTGTCGTGACGACGCTGCGACACATGCGCAGAATGCCCCGTAGATCTACAAACATTCTGCTGCTGCTTCGTCGGTTCTGGGAAATCAATGTAGGGGTAAATAGCTTCTGCTGTCGCTCTCCTACTCGGACACTCGCCATCGCCTGGACGTCAACTCCCCGTGCATAGTCCGATGCCGTGCGTTCATTTCTTCGCATCCTTCATCGGATGATCCAAGATGCGTCTCGGTGGTCCTCGCGGGGGGAGCAATCTATG
>CAUYUJ010020148.1:117500-150000 GCA_963575745.1 Prorocentrum cordatum
GCCCAGAGGTCCCTCAGCCGCGCGTGCAGCATTATCGCCCCGTCGCCCTTCAGCCGCGCGCGCAGCGTTATCGTCCAGACGACCTTCAGCCGCGTGTGCAGCGCTATCGCCCAGTCGACCTTCTGCCGCGCGTGCAGCATCATCGCGCAGCGGATATCCCCCTCCCAGCCGGCCTTCCTCGGCCGGGGGCAGATCTCCGAGCAGAGTGGCGACATCATCTGGACCAAGGCATCCCCCTCGGACTTTTATTGCGAGGACGCCTAACCCGCCCCAAGAGGAGGCGCTCAGATCTCTGTGTGCGGAGTTGGAGGCCCTCCCCCCAGAAACTGGGATTACGGTTGAGGATAAGGATCCCCGTGCCATGTGGGCTTCCGAGATTGGGGCGATGGTGGTTCGCTGGCTTGGGATTCTCTCTGGAGCTTCTGAGCGTTGGAGATTGTCGGCGGCCCCTTTATTGAATATTTTGTCTTGGTATAGACCATGCGAGGATTGGGCCATTCCAAGATCGACGAGGGGGTGCCCTGGGACTGTATCTGGCAAGAATCTCCCGTACGTGTACCCCACCATCAAACTCAAGTGCTTCAACATTGACGGATCAAAAAATTACAAAAAATAAAAAACCTGGGCATTCTTGCGTCCGAAACGTCTGTTTGTTTCTGAAGATGCCGTCTCGTCGACTTTATCGCCGCTTTGCCAGGACAGACAATTGTCTGGTTGACCTTCTTACTCCTGGGTGGTCTTTGAAGGATCCCTCCAAGGCCCCCGATGAGCTCTTGCAGAATTCTGATCTCTTACGGGGACCGACTCAAGATGCTTCTGGGAGATTCTGTTGTGCCAGATGTCGAGCAACGATGCCCGAGGCAGGCTTTGTTGTGGCTGATGCGGGTCAGGCTGATGAGACGCTGAGTGATTCGATGGTTTGGAGCTCTGTTCAGAATCTCTTTGATCGGGCCAATCGGGTTTTCAAGATGAAGACCACCTCCGTCATGCACTCCCGCAGTGCGCCCGTGATTCTAGGAGGTTTGATGCACCATCGTTATGTTGATCGTACAGTATTTCTGTTTTCCTCCCTCCAGCGTTCGCCGGCTGGCTTCTTGGGCTTCAAGTGCTTCGCCCTGGGCAATGTCTCGCTGCGACAAGTTTGTGTGATCCCCATTGGTGGCCCATTATCCCCATGTCTGCTCCACGTCGTCTTACCCCGCGCCGAACATTCTCGCGATGATGGGTGGTGGCAGCGTTTTCATGATTTTATGGCCTCGAGGCATGTTGATGATGTGCATCTGTTATCGGTTTTGCCGCACTTGTTTGACACAGATTTTACATAGCACCTATTCTGGAGCCACCAAATTTGATCCCGACGACAAGCATGAGGTTTTCAGGTCTGGTCTTGTGTATAAGTATCTCGACCTCTACCTGCATGCCAGCTGCGATGGACTTAAGATAGACATGCGGCACGGGAACGAGCGGTATGCCTTCACGGGCGAGTGGGTATTCATGGAAAAGCAGACTACCACACCGTTCCTTGGGGTACTCAAACAGCGCCAGATTCAGGAGATGCGTGGGGAGGCTAAGGGTCGCCTCCAGTCGTGGCTTAGGGTTGAGCTCCACCCAGCCAGTATGATTATCCTACTAACCGTGGATCTGTTGACCTTGTTTCGTCTTGGTTATCCTGTCAAGTATGTCTCTGCAGTGGAAATGTCTGGCTCCTCCAGGCCCCTTGCGAGATCTGATTACCCAATGTTTTCGACTTGTCGTGATTACTTCTAAGCACCTTATCCCTTCGGCCGACGCCATTGCAGCTCAGCTAGAATCGCGTGCCTCTCTTCTTCGACAGCAACGCCTCACGGGCCCGCCTACAGGTCTCGACGGTGCGATGGGCAAGAAGGCGTTCACGCGGTAGCAGCCCCAGCGCCCTCGCCAGGAACCTCGTGGTGGTGGAGGCTTCGGTGGCATGATGGCCAACTTCAATGACGTCATGGAGGACATCCAGAGCTTCGGCGAGATGGCCTCCCTGGCGACCCAGATGGCGCAGGCCAAGCAGGCGCGCGATGCTGCCGATCAAGGCCCCGCCAAGGAGTTGGCCCAGGCGCTGACGGCCGTCGTTCGTCCTGCGGCAGCGGCGGCGCCAACCGACACCCGGCATGAGGGCACGGTGAACCGCCTGGCGGAGTTCGCGCTTCCAGGCTCGAGCGCAACTGGTGCTCCGGGCAGCGCCGACCCCGAGGCCAAGCGCTTGCGAACGGATCTGGATGCACTGACCAGTCGCGTGGACGCCCAGTCCAAGGACATCTCCGAGATCAAGTCGGTCAGCACCGAGAACCAGGCTGTGTGCAAGGAGACCCAGCACATGATGGCGCGGCTCATGGACAAGTCTGACCGTTTTCAAGTCCCTGGGGCCCCTGGTGGTGATCACGGCGGTGGTCGTGCAGGCCTTCCCGTGGCAGGTGATACCGCCGACCCGTTCTTCCAGCAGCAGGTGCTCCTCGCGGCCCACACGGGAGTGGCGACGGTTCTTGGTGTCCAGAACTACGCGCAGTACAAGAGTATGAAGCAGGGTTACCCGAGAGATGGCATGCCGTACGTGACTTGGTGGGAGTCGGTCGCCAAGCTTAAGGGTTTGGACCAGTGGAAGAAGAAGTTGGTTTCTCTCGGCTCCGAGGCCGAAGCCGTCCACCAGGACCTGGACAAGGGCGGCATCGGGACCTGCATATTTTGTTTTCTGACGGCGGACGGCGAGATTTCAGATGTTGCATTACAGCCAGCCCCGCCTGCCGCCTGAATACCTTCTTCCAATGACGGACGTTCGGTGTACGCCAACAAGCATCATACTCATATACAGAAGCAGTATGAGCAGCCCACAGACCATGCGAACACGGATATATATATATATATATATATATATATATATATATATGTCTTTTGGGAGCGTGGTGAGCTACCTACATTCAATCATGGTTGTAATGTGGTATGGGTGTGTGATTCTGTTTTTTGGGATACTTGTCATCGCGATATGGCAGTCAGGTTTGCTTCTTGACGGGCTTCGTGTTCGTTTCTTGGCGGCAGTGGATCATCGCGGGCTTGCACTTACTCGAGTTGTGGATCAGGTACCTTGCTGGCTTGGCAGTCGTATCTTGATGGATGTGCTACGTGCACGTTGGTTCCAGGGCTTTCGTGACATCTTCGACTTCCCCACTTCTGAGGTTCCCAGCTCTGAGGATTTTGGACCCAGCGTAGAAGACGTTGACCCGTCCTGCTTCGACCCTCCCACTCTCGGAGGCTGCGGAGATTTCTCAGATAGCCCTTCAGGGGGGGCTGCTTTTCTAGCGACTTGTGCTGCAAGCATTCCAGTACTGTGGCCGTTTGGAGCCCCACTGCTGCGTAGACTCCCAGGCCTCCGTGGGGTAGTTCGTTTCTTGTGAATCGTGCCAGCCACCACACCACACCTTCGGGGATGGGGGACGAGGCGGATGAAGGCGTCCGGTAGTCCTTTTACCCACCCACCTTGTGGAGGTTGTGTGTGTGCGTGTGTTCTCCATCTTGCACCCCTTGGCCTTATTCGGCAATTTCTCTTTGCTCTGTCCTGCAAGAATTCTGCCCGACTCTGGAAGAATTCTTGCTTCCCTCGCCATTACACATTTGGCACGAGATTGGCTCCGAGGGTTTAGGCTAGCGCTCAAAGCCTAATCAAGATTAGGCTGCACATCGGATGGGCCCTCGGAGTTGCAGCGTCTGGTAAAAAAACAATCACGCATTGTTATTGTGAACTCTCTGTGGCTTACGCCAGGCCGACGTCCTTCCAAGAGTTGTACGTTCCTGGGTCTTGGGCTGAAGTACCAGTATTTCCAAATAACTTCACTTCGTAGTGTGTGTGTGTGTGTGTGTGTGTGTGTGTGTGCGTGCGTGCGTGTGTGTGTGTGTGTGTGTGTGTGCGTGTGTGTGTGTCTGTGTGTGTGCGTGCGTGTGCGTGTGAGCGTGTGTTTGTGTGTGCGCGCGCGCGCGTGTGTGCGTGTGTGTGTGTGTGTGTGTGTGTGTGTGTGTGTGTGTGTGTGTGTGTGTGTGTGTGTGTGTGTGTGCGTGCGTGCGTGCGTGCGTGCATGCGTGCGAGCGTGCTTGCGTGCGTGCGTGCGTGTGTGTGTGTGTCCACTCGCCTCCGCCTCCTGCCGTCCTTTTCGCCACTCCGCCAAGCGCCCGCGCCCCTCGCGCTCTCCCGGCCTTCACCGCTGGGGCCTGCCTCGGTGCTAAGTACGTGCATGGAGGAGAAATAGATGGTGCTTTCGGCAGCGGCTGTTGGCGGCGCGTAAAAGGGGGTAGGGGTAGGGGGGAAGGCTTCTTAGAATCACCCTGCTTCTTAGAAGGCCTCGGCCTTACGTCTATAGAGAAGGCCCGCGCCTTCTAAGAAGCAGGGGTGTTTCTAAGAAGCCTTCCCCCCTCCCCCTACCCCCCTCTGCGCGTTGCCGAGGTTGGCGTGTCCCCTGGTTCCCGACGATTGTTTTCTCATAGCGGGGCTTGACAACTGCGTGTGTTTGTGCGTGTGTGAAGGGAAAGGGGGCGAGGGCCCAAGACGGAACGCGGAACCGTCGGTGTCGATCTTGGTCATCGTCCATCTCTGTCATCGTCAACACGTGGATCATCCTCGCGAATCGGCGACGGCCCGCATGGACCATCACCCAGATCGCCAGATCGGCGTCGACTAAATCCCGCGACGTCTCGGTCAAGGTCATCGTGCTTTTCCCCCAAGTGTGTGTGTGTGTGTGTGTCGGGCCATCAAGAGCGCACGTCCAGCAGCATCTGAGCAACTGACCGTGGCCTGTACCAACGGGAGGCCACTGAGGCCAGGCACACTCTTATAATCAAAACGCGAAGCGAATCGATATACAAGGCATCAAATAATGCAAAGTGTGCACGTGCTTGTACGGCCAAGCGAAGCCCTACTGCCGTCTACTGGGGACCGCGTCCCAGCACGACAGGCATCCCAACGTCTACCAGGGACGGCGTCCTGGCACGAAGGGGCATCCGCCCAGCATCGCACGGATAACTGGCGGGAAACAAAAATGTACAAGGAAAACGCCCAGAGCTCGACTCGAGGAGGAGCACCACCGCGTCTGCCTTGCAATGGCCAGGCTCAGCCATCGCCGCCGCTGCAGCCTGCACCAGCGCTGGGGCCCAGGGGCTCCAGGAGGGAGCGAGGAACCCTGAAGACCGCGCCCGTGCCGTCAGGGTCGATCGCGACGTCCATGCCCTGGTCCGTGGCGTCCCAGATCACCTCCGCCGCTGCTCCGCCCAGAGCCGTGCCCGTGCCGCGGACCCGCACCCGCAGGCCTGCGGGCAGGGCGGCACGTGCGCCTGGCCCCAGCGCAGGCGGGGACGGCCTGGCGCTCTGCACGCCGACGTGCATCGCGCCCACGCTCTCGTCATCGCGGGCGTCGCCGACTTCGACGGGCACCTGCACGAGCGCGAGGCCCGTGCGCTGCCCACCAGCGCCGTCGCTGCCGTCCACGGCCGCCACCGCCTCGCGAATGGGCGGCACGCCCGCCGCGGCCGCCGCAAGGCCTGCCGCTGCTGGGCGCCCCCCATCCGCCCAGGAGTCGTCCTCCATGGAGGCGTCGTCGTCGGCCGCCGCCGCACCGTCGCCACCAGGAGGACCCGCCGTCAGCGCGCGCGGGGGCCGCCTGCGGCGTCGCCGCCGCCGAGCCCGCTCCGCAGCGTCCGCGCCAGGGGCCCCGCCCTGCGCAGCCGCTGCGCCTGCCGCTCCTCCAGCTCCTCCCTTCTGCTCCTGCTCGTCGCCGTCGTGGGCCCGAGGGGCGCCAGGCGGGGCCCCCGCGCCGCGCCCCGCGCGGCCGCGCGGCCGGCGGCGCCGCCCAAGGCGGCCCGCGGCAGCCGGTGCCGGGGGGGCGGGCGCAGCCCTCGCGCCAAGGGCCACGATGGCCGCGCGGAGCAGGCCCTCGGCCGCACGCAGGAGGCGGGTCCCGCTTGGAGACGCCGCCTCGACTGCGAGGCCGCTGGCGGCGTGGGCCGCCAGGAGGGCGCCGCGGGCCGACTCGAGGGCCCTGCGGCGCGCCGCATCAGCGCTGCCAGCGTCGGCACGCGCAGCAGGCCCAGCGGTGGCCATCACGAGGACGGCGGCCGCGGGCCCAGGCGAAGCGCAGCTTGAGCCGAGGCAGCTGTGTGTGTGTGTGTGTGTGTGTGTGTGTGTGTGTGTGTGTGTGTGTGTGTGTGTGTGTGTGTGTGTGTGTGTGTGTGTGTGTGTGTGTGTGTGTGTGTGTGTGTGTGTGTGTGTGTGTGTGTGTGTGTGTGTGTGTGTGTGTGTGTGTGTGTGTGTGTGTGTGTGTGTGTGTGTGTGTGTGTGTGTGTGTGTGTGTGTGTGTGTGTGTGTGTGTGTGTGTGTGTGTGTGTGTGTGTGTGTGTGTGTGTGTGTGTGTGTGTGTGTGTGTGTGTGTGTGTGCCCAGCCGCTGCACCTACACGCACTCGTCATACGCCATTGCGGCCCCCTTGGGTCGCGCCTTTGCCACCCTTGGTCGTTCTCCTCTCTTCCCCCCTCGCGGCCGCCCCCCCGCGAGCGTGCCGCGTGGTCATCCACGGCATATGTGAAGGGGCCCTGGGACACAGACATAAATACACGCAAATAACAGGATACCGTATATTTTCCCATATTTTCTGAGTTTCTGTCTTCCCCCCCAAATCCCATATTTTCCTATCGATATTTTCTGGGGAATCGACGATTAATTGCGTCTGTGTATTCTTTTCCCTCTCTCCCCCCCTCGCGGCCCCCCCCCCCCCGCGAGCCGTGCCGCGTGGTCGTCCACGGCCCATGGGGCGGACCCGGCACGTCCCCGCTGCGTGAGCTGGGCCCTCACGCTCTCCTCCCGCCCTCTCTGGCTGACTGTGACTCCGCAGCGCTGATGCGCGCGTGGCCGCGAAGCCAAAAAAAGCCCAAAGAGGGCTTCAAGCGGCGATTTTGAATGTTCTGTCTTCGTCCTCATTGTGCTCCTCCTCCTCCTCCTCCTCCTCCTCCTCCTCCTCCTCCTCCTCCTCCTCCCCCCTCCTCCCCTCCTCCCTCCTCCCTCCTCCCCCCTCCTCCTCCCCCTCCTCCCCCTCCTCTCCTCCTCCTCCCCTCCTCCCCCCCTCCCCTCCTCCTCCTCTTCCTCCTCCTCCTCCTGCTCCTCCTCCCCTAGAGTAGACAGCGAAAGTCGAGGTCTGGTTTCAAAGAGCCGGAGGTTCCTAGACTGCAGCTTGCCCCGGGGCCTCAGAGCAGGAGGGCCCCGCCCCCCCCGCTGCCCCACCCCCAGGCCCTCCCGCAAGCAATTGGGTCTGTTGCCCCCTCGGAGACCCGCTGCGGCGTTGCGTGCAGCGGTCTGCAGGCAGAATCAATGGTGAGACCCTCTTTGTGACGTGTCAGACTGTGTGCAGCCTCAGCGGAGGCGGAGGAAGGTCGAGACGATGAGATATCTCAACGCTGCGGCCATTATCTTGGACCACGGTATCACCTATGACGAGGCGCTCGAGCTGGGATCCCCTGGCGAGTCAAACGATGGTCAGGAAGATGACTCCGATATTAGTTCGCCGAGTGATATTCGAGAGCTGGACCAGAGTACGTTTGGGGAGGGGCATCCTGCCAGGCTGGTGCAGTGTTTATTCCCTGGCCTTGTGTTTCCAATGGGTGGTCGGCGGCAGCGTAATCCGTCTCTGTTGCTAGACTCTCCTGCGCCAGAGAAGGCTGAGATTCGAATCCTATGGAACTCGGAAGGAGAGAATCGGCTGGACGCAGAGGAAGAGAGCACGTATGAATCAGGCGTTCCCTCGGAGTTTCCCTGTCATGTCTGGCGGTGCTGGTGACGCGTAGCCAGCCAAGAACTCGGGCCGTGGGGTTCCGCCTGAGCAGGAGGGAATGTCGACGTCGCTGCAAATCCTGACCTTCAATGAGGTTCGTGTCGCGGCAGGTGTGTCCCGTCCTGGGCCCCAAGGAGTGATGAGGTTGTCGTCCTGGGGTTTCCGTGTGTTGGGGCCACCCAGCCTGTATTTGCTGGATGGCGGCTCGTATGGACGAGCCGTACTTCAGCGGCGACGGCAGCGCCGATGTGGCCCTGTCCCTCACTAATGTGATGTTGACCGAGGAAGTGTGAAGTCGGGCATGTCCCCCTACAGGGAGATTCTCTACGAAAAATGAAACATACTCGAAAATTATCCAGGCGAAGGTCCCAACCATATGCAGTTGTGGGTACCGTGCTTGTGAATACCTGCTTCGGTGAAGCTCCCTATGGGGCCACGAAGCGATGCACTGGGCGGGGGGGAACGCTGTACTGTGTGGGTGGTGTGCCGAATTGGGCCTCCGGGACGCATGTGGACGGTCCCACGGAGGGCTTCGGTGGAGCTCCCATGGGGCCACGAAGCGCTCTACGGAGTGAAAAAGCAAAATTGAGTTACCGGGACGCATGCGGACGGTCCCACTGGGGGCTTCGGTGGAGCCCCCCTACTATGGGGCCATGAAACGCTGCACTGCGCGGGTGAAAATGCCAAATTACATTTCCCGGACGCATGCGGACGGTGTCACTGGGGCCTTGGGTGGAGCCCCCTATGGGGTCACGAAACGCTGCACTGGGTGAGTGAAAATGCCAAATTGGGCTTCCGGGACGCATGCGGACGGGGGCACTGGGGCCTTCGGTGGAGCTCCATATGGGGCCACGAAACGCTGTACTGAGTGGGTGAAACGCAGGGAGGAGGGGGAGGAGGGCCACGAAACGCTGTACTGAGTGTGCGGGACGCATGCGGACGGTAGCACTGGGACCTTCGGTGGGGCTCCCTATGGGGCCACGAAACGCTGTGCAGGACGCATGCGGACGGTAGCACTGGGACCTTCGGTGGGGCTCCCGATGGGGCCACGAAACGCCGTACTGGGTGGGTGAAACGCAGGAAGGAGGGGGAGGTGGGCCACGAAACGCTGTACTGGGTGTGCGGGACGCATGCGGACGGTCCCACTGGGGGGGGCTTCGGTGGAGCCCCCCTACTATGGGGCCATGAAACGCTGTACTGGGTGTGCGGGACGCATGCGGACGGCAGCACTGGGACCTTCGGTGGAGCTCCCTATGGGGCCACGAAACGTTGTACTGGGTGCGCGGGAAGCATGCGGACGGTAGCACTATGGGGCCACGAAACGCTGTACTTGGTGGGCGAAACGCAGGAAGGAGGGGGAGGAGGGCCACGAAACGCTGTACTGGGTGTGCGGGACGCATGCGGACGGTCCCACTGGGGGCTTCGGTGGGGCTCCCTATGTGGCCACGAAACGCTGTACTGGGTGTGTGGGACGCATGCGGGCGGTAGCACCTGGACCTTCGGTGGGGCTCCCTATGGGGCCACGAAGCGCTGTAGTGGGTGGGTGAAACGCAAGAAGGAGGGGGAGGTGGGCCACCAAACGCTGTACTGGGTGTGCGGGACGCATGCGGATGGTGGAGGAGGAGGGGGAAGAGGAGGAGAGAAGGAGAACGCGGGGACCGTCCCTTCAAAACGAGGACCAACACCATAGGACGGTTGGGAAATACTCCAAAATGGTCAAAACATATTCCACAAATAATCCCCATACAATTTTTTCACTATTTTTGAATATTCCCCCTCTAGAGAGACAGGCCCGACTTAAGGAACTGCTGGTTCTCGATGGCGCCGTCTGCGCCGTCGGACACGGCTCTGTCGCTTTCCGTGGGGCGGTTTCCTGCTGGCGAGCACGGGCCGGGGCGCAGGCTCCGTGCTCCCTGCCGCGGCCTGCGGCCGAGGCCCCCGTGCCACGGCCTGGCGCGGGCTCGTCTCCTGGAGAACCGCCTCCAGCAGTGCGGCCTCGGGCCCCGCCCTTCTGGAGACGGTGCTCCAGGTTGTATCGCGCTCGACCCTGCCCGGTGAAGACGCATGACATTGGAGGCCGCCCATCGTGATCCCGCCTGTCCTCCAACCACCTCTCGGCCTCTCCTCGCTCGCTCCTTCACACCTCTGCCAGAGGGCGCTCTGCGGATTTGGTCAAAAGCACATTTGCCCGCCCCCCCCCCCCCTGGCGTCTCCCGGAAGAGCAGCCCCATCAGCGCCGGCGAGAGGATCCGGAACACGGAGCACCCCGCCTGGTCCAGCCCCAGCACCCGGCCGCGCCGCCGACGGGGCACCAGGCGCACCAGAAGTATTGTGATGCTCGGGTTGAAGAGGGGCGCGCCCATGGCGTACAGCACCTGGAGGAAGCGAGGAGACGGCAGAAGCAGAAACCTCCGGAGGTCCACGCTGACTCCTCTGGTCGGTGCTGGGCCCCCCCTTGCGGCGCCTCCAGCGCTGCCCCGCGCTCCAGGGAGGGGGGTCCAACGCCCACCCAAGAGATCTGCGCGGAGCTCCTCAAGTTCGTAGTCATGCCCTTCTGTCTTCTTCGAGTGCAACACCATCGTCCAGACGAGGGCCGACACCGACTCGGCCCGGCCGAGGCCCAGCAGGCTGAGGCAGACGATCGCCATCCCGGCCGCAGCGGTGCTGAGCACGTCGGTGGCGCGCACGATCCGCTTGTACAGGACCGTGGAATTTAAAAACATCAGGAAAGCCTGCGCCGTCATCAGCCGGCCGAGCGCGGCGGGCTGCAGCCCGAAGCGCTCAGCGCAGAACACGACGAAGAAGCAGTCGACGCAGGCCCGCGCGAAGACGTAGAGGAAATGTATGACCATCGCAGGGGCGACCACACTCCACGAAGTTCTGGCTTCTGGCTGTGGCCCCTCGACCTTCTGTGGGGTGCCCTTCGTCTCTCCCAAGGTGCTGCCGCTGGCGGAGGACGACAAAACTGCAGAAACGTAATCATTCGGATGCCCGCGCGGAGGTCTTGGGGTGGCGCCAGACCCCCCTCCCTGCAGCGCGGAGCGCGCCACCACGGGGGTCCAGCGCCGATATCCGAGCACTCCGCGCGGAGGCTCCCAGAGCTCAGAGTCAACCCGTGCAGGAAGGATGCGCGGTGGGGATGCAAGGGCCTCGGAGGACCGTGTGATGTTGACGCTGTTCGAACGAGGTTGGCCAGCGAAGGTCGCTAAGGGTGGGCCGAAGGGGCAAGGATGCGGGGGCAGCCTTGGAACGTCGCCCATCCTTACTCTTCGGGCTGACCGTACAGTGCGGGCGCGGCCGCAAGAAAGCCTCGCAAGAAACACAACCCTGAGAACCCGTGCGCGAGGTACACCTGAGAGGAAATCCGGAGCACCCTGAACGCAGTAGCTCCTTCAACGGCTGCGGGAAGTCACCGCGCAGCGCGAGGAGCGAAGAAACCCAGGGTACCCTGACGAAAAGCATGTGGTCTCTCGATGCGCGCTCCCACTGTATGCTCGAGGAGCAGATGGTTCCTCTCCGAGCTGAGCAGCAGCGCCCGGAGGGCCTCGCCCTCTTCCCTGGGCCTGGGGCCTCGAGGGGGCTGGCCCTCGGCCCCCGCGGGCGCACGCAGGCACACGAGCACCGCGGCCGCGGAGGCGAAGGAGGCCAGACCGCAGCACAGCACCACGCAGGTCAGGCTGCTCGCGGTGAAGCCGCCACCGTGACCTCGGCACGTTCCCGGGTCTCCGACAGCGTCGTGCCTTCCTCCATCCGGGCACTGCTCCTTCGACTTCGGCCTCATGGGGCCCGTCATGGGGCCCCGGGGCCATCGGGTACGGATCCGGGGCGAAAAGCCGTCCTCGGGGAAGCGGGGATTCTGGGGCCGCGCACTTAAGTCATCTCATCGTCGGATGTCTGGGACGGGATGAAACCCAATGCCTGTTAGCGTTCTGGTGCTCGGAAGGGTTCTGCGATTTTCCCAGGGTGCCCCCCCCCGCCCCTTCCCCCACTACCCGTAGACTCTGGCATTAAGTCGGGCGTGTCCCCATACAGGGGGATGTTCAAGGAAAAACTAAAAATACAGAAAAAAAGAAGCTCCCAAATGCTTAAGAAATATGGAGAAATAGTCACCGGACTATTTTTTGACAATTTCTGAATCTTCTCCCTGTAGAGGGACAGACCCGACTTCACTCTGGCAAGACATCCCCCCCCCCGCCCATGAGTCGGGCCAACACTGCCTCAAGCGAACTCCACGATGGCATCGGGGACCGACCAGCCCCCGAGCCAGCCTACAGAAGCAGCACCATCCTCCAGAGGATGGAGCTGCTCTCCGGAGGCACTACGGGGCGTCACGTGCTCTTAAACAAGCTTTCAAGGAAGCCTCCCGCGAGGCACTGCGAAACCATACCAAGGCGAAACCTCTGGCAGTGCGACGCGTTTGCTTCCAAGGTTTTCTCTGCCAAAGATGGCGTCGGGAAGGCCTCAGAGAGCCCAAGAGGCCTCCAGGACAGCCCATGGTGGTCCCACGAGGGCCCCTGACGGCCAGAGGGCCACACAAGGCGGCAAAAGACGGCCCCAAGAGGACTTCAGTACGGCCCCAAGACCCGCACAGACGGTCCTCAAGATGGTTCAATCGAGCCCCTTCGGGAGTGCTCGGAAGAACCATCGCGTCTCCACGAGGCGCCGAATAAGGGCCCCGAGAGGCAACACAACATCCGTGCAATGCCACGGCCGTGCCGCGCTGAAACACCGTGGCGGCATCTACCCAGCATGTCGCACATGCTCGTCCATGCTGCTGTTGTGAGCGCGGAGTTTGCCGAAAGCAGGTGGATATCAGGCCGCCCAACAGCGGCCCGAGTAGGTACGCCAGCGTGGCAGCGGCCTCGCGCGCCGCCATTGCACTGGGCAGGTCCTCTTTTTTGGTGACGTCCGCGATATACGCCTTCACCACGGTGCTGGCCCCTGCGAAGGCGCCGCTGCCTGCTCGCAGCGCCAGGAAAGCTCCGAAAGGGGCCCCGCTGGAGATGGCAATGGCCTGCAGCACAAACCCGGTGCCGACACCCAAGTAGGACATGACCAGGACCGGCTTCCGGCCCATCCGGTCGCTCAGCGCTGGAAAGACGAAGGACGCCAGGAACAGGCCCGTCGGGAAGGCCGACGTGATGAGCCCCGTCTCGGCCGTGGCCACGCCGAAGTGCGCCTTCAGCGCCGGCAGCACGGGGCCGCCCAGCGTGAAGCCGAGCAGGTGCAGGAAGGTCATGAGGAAGATGGCCTGGCGGTGCAGGACCGGCTGGCCTCGGGGGGCAGCGGTCGGGGGGGCCCGGCGCAGGGGGTGGCGCATCGACCTGGCATCGGCGATACAGTGGGGGCGTCGACCTAAGGAACCCTACATAAGTAACGAGGCCCTTTCTCCCATAAGTTGAACTTCGATTTCCCATGGGAAACCTTAGGAAAACCGAAGGCAAACAACAGAACAATCAAGGAACACCGAGCCCCTCCCCAACGGAAAGGGTTCCTTCTTCAGGGCCCCGACCGTACATCATCGGTAGATCGGCGACAGGTCCCCGATGACAAAACCGCACGCTCCTGGGCGGGGGGGGGCTGATCCGACCCACAGCGGCGATCACTGGGCGATTCCAATCAACCCGTCAAGCAAGGGTGCGCGGTAAGGATTGCAAGGACCTCATAGAGGGCCACGCTGCCGTTTTCCGAGCGAGGCTGGCCAGCGAAAGTCGCCGAGGATGGGCCCGAGGGGCAGCCTTGGAGAGTCGCTCGGCCTACTATGCGGGCTGACTGCGGGGGTCGATGCACCCCTCCTGTACGCCTATCCTACACCCTGCGAAATGCTTAAGAAATCATGGGTTAAGAAATTCATAGTCTCAGAAATTGAATAAAACCCAGAACTTCTAGCAAATTCTTCGGATTTACATTGAAAAGTTAAGAAGAATCGAGACTCTGGCCGAAAACTTAGGTTTTCTTAAGCATCGCCTAAGGTGTATCCTACCCCCCTGCCGTTGCCCCCTGCTGGCCCAGCTGCAGCGGCGGGCCCGACCGCCGGGCGCCGCCGGCGGGATCGCCCCCCGACGCGGCCTGCTGGGCCTCCCGCCCGATCCTGGGGAGGCAGAGAGGTACCAATGCCGTGGGTCCCCCATCGGCGGGCCAGCCTTGCGCCTTTCGGGGCTCGATTTCTGGGCTGGGCTCGCTGGCCGCTTCGGCGACGCCCGATAGCTGCAGGCGGGCTCCGATATCAGCCTCGCTGGGGCTATGGTGGCGCTGCGCGGTCCAAGCATTGCAGCGCATCGCCGCGTGCCATGCGGGGGCCAGACCTCTCTCGAATGGACCAGACGTGGGGCCCAACTCTGAGACATACGATGGGGGAACGTCCATCGTCGAGATGGGTGCGTCCAGATAGCTCTCCCTTGGGGTGTGTTCCAGGGTTTTCCCAATTATATGAGCGGCCAAACTTTTGGGGGGAACCTGGGGATCGGGGGAGAACAATTGCCTGCGACTCGTGGTGGCGCGCACAAGGGGGGAAGGAGGCTGCTTCTTAGAAGGCGCGCTACATCTACAGAGACGGCCCGCGCCTCCCAAGAGGCAGGTGTGCTTCTAAGAAGGCTTCCCCCCTCCCCCTAACCCCCTCTGCGCGTGGCCGATCTCTGGAGGCCTCCCAGATGGGGTCCGAGCAGGTGGGGTCGGAGGATCACGCCGCATCGCCGATGATCATCGGCGATGCATCAGCGATGCGTCGGCGACGTCGGCGCTGCATCGGCGACGCCAGCGCGGACAGAAAAGGGCTGCACAACGAGCCGCATCGTGGATGCATCGGCGATGCGGCGCGACCCTCCGACCCCACCTACTCGGACGCCATCCAAGATGCCGAGACTCTCCCGGGGTGCATTTTGACCAGAACTTCGAGGAAGATCCAGCCGTGGCGACGAGGGCCCTTCAGGACGAGCAGCAGCGGCACTTGTTCGATACGCGGTCCCCAGAAATCCAAACCTTCTCCTCAGGGCCAGTTTCTCATCCCGAGCTGTTCTTTGACGGTCCTGGGGCCTGGCGAGGGCCTCCGATCGGCCGCAAATGGCGAAAAACCTTCGTCTTGTTTTTCTGCCATACACGTTGGACCTCTGGGCGCTTACCTTTTCCTCCTCACTCATGGGGGGCAACGATCGGGGGGACTGGCATTGGGGGGGAACATCGACATGGAATCGGCGATAAATCGCAGATAGATCGGCGATAGGCCTCCGATGGTGAATCCATGCCTTCCTGTGCAGGTTGGGGCTATCGGGCCCTTTCTGCGATCAACGGGCGATTGGGGGTCGATGCCTCCCCTACGACGCAACGATGACGACGACGACGACGACGACGACGACGACGACGACGACGACGACGACGACGACGACGACGACGACGACGACGACGACGACGACTGCGACGAAGGAAGAGGCGGACTGCGACGAAGGAAGAGGGGGGAGGAGGAGGAGCAGGATCCTCAGGGGCTGCCTTTCCTCCACCGAGGTCCAGCTGGAGCGGCGGGGCCGCGTCGGCCCGCCCGCATGCCACGCCGCGAGGCCCGGCGGAGGGCCGGTGCCGGCGAACCCCGCTGGCCGCCCGCAAGCCGCGAGCCCCGGGCGGCCGCGCAGTGCTCCAGGCGCCTGGCCGGCGCCGCGCGGCGGCTCGACGGGGCCCCAGGCGGCGACCTGAGGCGACGCCCGGGCAGGGACGGCGTCGGACAGGGAGGGGCCCTGGGCGCCGCGTGCTTTGGGGGCGAGGGGTGGGCGGGGAAGGAGGGGCGCCCATCTCGGGCCCTCACGGCCTCCCTGTGGGCCCCGAAAGAGCGCCTTCAGAGGTCCCTGAGGGCTTCGTTTCTGCAGCCTTCCGCTACCTCTCTATTTTATCACCCCCACACACATCACGCTACACCCAGGGATCGGGGATCTCTGAAATCCGGCGGCTCTGGGGGAGGCCTCGGGCACCGCGGCCGACTTTTCTCAGAGCCCTCTGGAACGCTCCGAAGCGTGCTGGGACGCCCTGGAACGATCTCGTCCCCATCCTGGCCCCGCACGGCGACCAGCGCCAGCGCCGCGGAGGCGGCGAGCACGTGCGGCGCCTGCTCCTGCTGGTCCTGGGCTCGCCGTGGCGCGTCGGCGCGGCCACGCGCGGGCAGTCGGCAAGCCAGGACGGCGGCTGGGCTTGGCGGGAGCGCGGGCCTGGGCGGCAGCTCCTCCGGCAGCAACATTTCGAGAGCGCCGCGCCACGGGGTCACCGGCGCAAAGTCTTAATGAAAAGGCCTTCGCCTGCGCATTGTCTTGAAAAGCCTCCGGCGGGCGCGGCCGCAGCGGAAGCGCCTGAGACCAAGTGGCTGTGGAGGGGGAGGGGCCGGGAGGGGGACGCGGAGGGGGTGCAGAGGAGCTGTCGAACGCGAGCCGCAGAACAGAAACTCTAGACGCCCTCTCGGAGTGTCCCCGCCCTGATGCGTCTGAGCTGATTTGAACGAGGCCTGCGCTTCGCTCTGGACTAGTGTGCGCACCTTCTTTGCCTTCGAGGAGAAAACATAAATAAAACCGATGTCCAAGGTTTTGTGGACATTTGCGCCTGGGGGGACGAAGAAAAGGAGCAAGGGTAGGAGTGGCGTCCGGCGCCAGAAAAGCATACATGTGTATGTTCTACATATATATATATATACACATACACATATACATATATATATATATATATATATATATATATATGTTTGTGTGCTACATGGCTTACCACCAGAATCTGCACAGTTATAAATGTTGTACGTGTTGTCGCAGGGTTTCCTTGCCAAAATGTTCAAATGTGCATCTTTTATCTATATTGCTTCTTTTACCAAACAGCATCGACACTACGTGTTTTTTATCTGCGATCCCATCCGTGTCCTTCCTCGTGCTACTTTCCCTGGGGGCGCGGGGGGGGATAGAGGGGTAGGTGAGCAAGGGGGACGGGGCGCCCGTCTCCAAAAGAAACTTGAGGTACGTATATGTTGTTCTGCGGTTTCGCTCGGCTTCCTCATCAAACCTTCCAACTTATTTGTGTGCTCTCTGCTTTCACAAATCCTCCTTATTCACAGGCTTCAAAAGCATGTGTTTTATACGTGTTGTCACACGGCTGCCTTGCCAAAACCATCACCGGTACATGTGCTACTTGCGTTTCACAAGTTGTCGTGTTTGGTTTGTTGTGTTTGGGTGGCGGGGGGACGGAGGTTGTGTGTGTGTGTGCGTGTGTGTGTGTGTGTGTGTGTGTGTGTGTGTGTGTGTGTGGGGGGGGGGGGGGGGGCGGTCGCCCGTCTCCAGAAAACCTGAATGACAAACTCTGTATAGATTCACGTATATGTGTGTATGTCTCTCTTTCTCTCTATATATATATATATGTATACACGTGGTCGTTGTGTTCACACCTCTTTTTGTTACCAAAACCTTCAACTATATCTGTGTCATCTGTATTCCCCCCAGGTTTCCTTACCACATCCATCAAACTTTCCCCAATCAGAGCTTGCCTCTTTAGGGGTCCTAGCGGATTCATATGGTTGAGTTCGGCTCGTCGCCGATTTTCGCGGCACGCCCGGGTGCCCGGGTGCCCGGGGGTGCCCGGGAGTGCCCGGGGGTGCCGCGGGGGTGCCCGCGGGTGTCCGCTGGGCGTGTCTGGGGGTGCCCTGGTGCCCGGGTGCCCTGGTGCCCGGGCATGCCCGGGGGTGCCTGGGGGTGCCCTATAGCCCTATAGCCCAATAGCCCTACAACTCTGTAGACCTATAACTATAGCTCTGTAGCCCTGTAGCTCAATTTTTCCCTAATCAGAGCTTGCCTCTGTAGGGGTCCTAGCGGATTCATATGGTTAGGTTAGGCTTGTCGCCGATTTTCGCGGCACGCCCGGGTGCCCGGGTGCCCGGAGGTGCCCGGGGGTGCCCGGGGGTGCCCGGGCGCCCGCGGGTGCCCGGGCGTGCCTGGTGCCCGGGTGCCCTGGTGCCTGGGTGCCCGGGCGTGCCCGGGGGTGCCTGGGGATGCCTGGGGGTGCCCTATAGCTGTATAGCCCGGTAGCTCAATATTCATAAAGTTAATTTGGTTTGCCGCCGATTTTCGCGGCACGCCGGGGTGCCCGGGGGTGCCCGGGTGCCCAGGGGTGCCCGGGGGTGCCCGGGGGTGCCGCGGGGGTGCCCGCGGGTGCCCGGGCGCGTCTGCCGGGTGCCCTGGTGCCCGGGGGCCCGGGCGTGCCCGGGGGTGCCTGGGGGTGCCCGGGGGTGCATAGCCTTATAGCCATGTAGCCCAATAGCCCTACAACTCTATAGACCTATAGCTCTGTAGCCCCATAGCTCAATATTCATAGAGATAGGTTAGGTTTGCCGCCGATTTTCGCTGCGCGCGCGCCCGGGTGCCCGGGTGCCCGGGGGCGCCCGCGGGTGCCCGGGTGGCCTGGTGCCGGGGTGCCCAGGCGTGCCCGAACACCCATGCGCCGCTAAGGTCGAGCTGCATGCCGCAGCTTTCGCTGGTATGCGGCGGTTCTTTTCTTAGGAAACCACGTGGCTTGATCGCGAGGTGGCTGGAACATGAGATCGCAATTCAGAAAAGGAACTGGACGAGAACGACCCCCCCTTGCGGGTCCTATATGTGCTAATTAGGAATGTAATTCCTTCAAGAATTAAGGCAAACAAGCTTTTCCTGATTAGCGCAAACAGGCTTTTCCAACATAGTCTGCATTTTCGCAAAAATCGCTGGCGTCGGGTCCGCCGCCCCTCCTGTGCAGGAGGGGACAGAGGAGGCGCAGGAGACCGCGCGATCCGTATAGCCGTCGCGGTTCCAGCCCATCCAATCTTTATATCAAATATAACATGGTTCTTGCGCGTCGTATCATGGCCGAGAAACGGGTGAAGAACGCGGCTTCGGTGGAGAGACTGGAGAACTTGGTGAAGTCATGCCAGAAGGAGATACTTGCAATGAAGATTTTCCAATCTGACATGGATGACGCGGTCGCCAAAAACATGGCTTTATTGGGCGGTGCCATTCAGATCACGCAACGGATCTCAGAGCCTCAACTGCGAGATACGATCACCCATAAGCTCGGCGCGCCCAGAGATGACGCCAGCATGTATGCGAGGCAGCTTTCGGCTGCTCTCTCGCACGCCCTCGCCAAGTGGAGGGGGGCCGTTGACGGATCAAGGTTGCACCCCGCAGTGAAGCAGGTCGGTGAGATTGGGAGGCTGCAGGCAGGCAGCTATAAGAAAGCGAAGGCGAGGGCCCCCAGCAGGAGCAGATCACCGTCGCGCGCGCGGCCTCCGAGCACCCCAGCCAGCGGGCCCGCGATGGGCCCAGGATCTATCTACAAGGCGCACCACGTGAAGGCTCCGACGGGCATCCCGCTGAACGCGAAGATCTTGAGGCCACATCTGAGCGACCCCATCAGCATCGCGCCCTCGCCAGGCGGCGCCGCCGCCCCCAGGAAGAACCCTCCCGCCGAGACGGGCGACAAGAAGAAGCACAACGATAAGTTCGAGATTTCCACTGCCGACTACGACCGCATGCTCCTGATAGGGCAGAGCGGCGCGACGACCGCGGAATGCAAATTGGCGCCAGGGCCCGACGTCATGCGCACGGCCAAAGTGCACGGAGGCGACAAGGAGACGGAGGTGTCGAATGCCATGTGCGAGACGTGGCCCAAGAGGAAAACGAAGGGAACGGGCGGGCCTCTCAAGAGACCCGCCGCTGCCGCGAAGAAGCCTGCAGGGGCTTGGGACGAGAAGGAGCGCGCCGCCACCGAGGGCGACGAAGGGGAGGGGGGGGCGCAGCCCGAGCCCGACGAGGTCGAGGTGGAGGAACGGGAGGCGCCCGCGGTCAAGAAGGCGAAGCCCGCTGCAGCGGCTGCCCCCGAGCGGAAATACGCCGCGATGTGGTGCAAGAGGGGCGGGTGCAGCGCCGTGCGGGAAAATTTCGGCAACATGCGCCAGGTGTGCTCTATCGGCAGGAAATCCGACCGCTACAGCATGTATGGGGAAGATGAAGGCGGCGGAGGAGCTCGCGAAATTGCCGCATGAGAAAAAGTAAGCTGCTGGCGCAGATCTCCGCCGCAATGGGGAGCATTTCGGCGCAGCCCTCACGCGCTTCCTGACCTCGTAGACAGCCCCGCAGGAGGCCACCTGGCGGGGCTCGCGTTTAAGCGGCTACAACCGACCCCTCTGCAAGCGGAAGGGCAACGAGATCCTGGATTCTATGCGAGGGATGCCGCGCGGTGCGCGCTATAGATTCACTGGAGCGAAAGCGGCGCCAGGCCGTTCTTGCTCGGCGGCTGGCGCGGCGGACCGACTGCAAGCGAGCTTGATGAGCTTGATATTTCGGGGTCGGCACATATATATACGAGCGCACATGAACGCGCATATGCGCGCCATGCAGGCGAGGTTCGGCGGCGGCGGGGCGGCGACGAGCGTCCGTTGGCGGCGGCGACGGCGACCGCGCACGCGCGCGCACTCGCGCGCATGCACGCGCGCGCACGCGCGCATTGCCGCAAACATGTGCGTTCAATACATACCAGTTGGTATTCTGCCATATATATATATATATATATATATAGATGTATCTATGTATATGTATCGTAGATATGGGAATATATATATATATATATATATATATATATATCGTAGATATGGTTATGTCTACACTGGTAGCGCGCTTTCAATGAACAGCTTGTTCAGCTTAGCGTTATACGGAAGCGTTGCGACAGCTTGCCCCCCCCCCCCCCCCCCCCCCTCCTGTGCAGGAGGGCGCTGGGAAGGGAGAAAGTGGGCGCCGGGGAGGGGGAGCTCCAGACTGATCCTGCTTGAAGACGCTTCGGCTTTGAGGCCGCCGAGGGCCCAGACAGGGCGCGCGAGGGCCCAGGGCGGGCCTGCCCGAGCAGCGAGGCCGCCGCGAGGCATGCCGCCAGCAGCAGCCATGCTCCCCTTGGCTCTGCTGCCGGCCTTGACCAGCAAGGCGATTGCACTAGCAGCAGAGGAAGGGAAAGAGAGGGAGAGAACGCGGACAGCACGGGCAGAAGGCCGCACGGGGGGGGGGGAGGAGGAGGAGGAGGAGGAATGAGGAAGGAGGAAGGAGGAGGAGTAGGGGGAGGAGGAGGAGGAGGAGGAGGAGGAGGAGGAGGAGGAGGAGGAGGAATGAGAGAGAGATCCGCCAGGCGATGGACGCCGGCCTGGACGTCGGCCTGCGCATGGCGCCGCCTGGAGGAGATGGCCCCCCTTGTGGCGGCCCGCCTGGAGGAGAGGGCCCCCCCGCAAGCGCGGCGATGACCCCGAGGGCGGCGGGCTGAACCTCGCGGGCGACGACGAAGAGGATGAGGAGGATGAGCAGCTTGGCGGGCTGCGCAAGGCACCCTTCGGCATGCGCCTGCGCCGCCCGCCAAGCAAATGCAGGCGCTGCGGCGAGATGGAATGCATCGGCAGCGGCTTGTGCCCCTCGCACAAGTGCCAGGATTGGAGCAGAGCCAACCGCCGCCACAGCGCCACCTTCGGCCTCTATGAGCCCCCGAACAAGACGCAGGGCGCGAAGAAGAAGAACAAGGGCAGGAAGAGAGAAGAGCGCGGCACCTAGCGGCCGCGGACCGCGATCGGCTTGCAACTAGCTTAGGATGGTTTGCTTTGTTAGCTCCTTCTTGCCATCCTGTACAGGGGCGCCCCTCCTGTACAGGAGGGCGTTCCTAGGTGGTGGCAGCGCATCAAGCAGCGCGAGGCCTCAGAGATCGCAGAGCACGGGTGCATCCTCGTGCCCCCGAGGCCGAAACCACGGGCCCCAAGACTGCAGGCCCATGGCGGACACCCATCGTACACTTCGAGGTTGGCACGGTACCAGCGCGTCATCCTGGCGACGCCGCGTGACCCTGCTCCCCGAAGCCTGCGCCAAAGAGCCCGCCAACGATGCCACCGCCAACGCTGAAACCGAAGCCCAAGTATGGCCCCCGCCCGCCAGCCGCTCCACCGCCAGACCACCTCCGCAAAACTGGCCCAGCCCCGCCGAATGCTGACATGATGGGCACGCTAAGGCAAGCTGCGGCAGCACCCACGGCGCATGAGGCGGCGCAGGAGGTCGTGCGCACGCTCCAGCAGCAGCAGCAGCCGCAGCAGCAGCCGCAAGTGATCGTGATGCCGTACACGCCTCCGTGGCAAGCCTGGCCTCAGGCGGCGATGCCCCAGGCCACTCTGCAGCCGCTGCCGTTCCCCAACGTGCAGCTCGCAGCAGGAGCAGCGCCGCCGCCACCGCCACCGCCGCAGACCGCAGCAGGGCAGCAGCAGCCGCCACCGCCCCAGGCAGCGTGCCACACAGCCGCGAAGGGGGGGACACACCTTCCCTCCAGAGCCGCCGTATACGGCAGCCACCCCGGCAGCAGAGCCAGACGCAGCCGAAGCCCCAGCACAATGCGAGGTGGCAGGCGCAGGGCGGGGTGGGGGGGGGGGGGGCGACGGAGGCAGCATCGGAACCAGTCCAACAGAGTGGCCGCTGACAATGGGGGAAGAATTTCAACTGGCAGTCGAAGAAGCGGCAGCAGCGGCATCCGGAGCGAAACCGCTTGCAGTGAAGGGCGAGGCTGCAGACGAGTCTGATGAATGCGAGATCATCCCCATGCAGGTACCGAGCATTCAGAGGATCCGCCAGGCCATGCAGAGAGAGCAGCAGGGCGCCGCCAGCAGCAGCGCCGACGGCATGGCAACGCCAGCGGGGCCAACCACCGAGGAGGAGCCCGCCACCGCAGAGGCCGCGGCAGAGACGCAGGCGCCCGATGCAGCTGCAGCAGCAGCGCAAACCGAGCTGCGGCGCCTGCGCGGGAAACAAAGCCGACCGCCAGTGAAAAGGGCACCGCGGGGTGCGCACAGGGCCCCTTTCCAGCCAGGAGGCGGCTCCGCCGCAGCCGACGGAGGAAGCGGCACTGCCGCAGCAGACGGCCCCCAGCCAGGAGGCAGCTCCGCCGCAGCCGACGACCCCCACCGAGCTGCTGCCTCAGCCGACGCCGACGGCCCCCAGCCATGAGGCCGCAGGCGCTGCTCGTCCAGCCCCGACGACGCCCGAGGGTTTGAAGGGCCCTGAGAATTGGGCAAAGGCAAGGGGGCACGCTCAGGCAGCCCAAGCAGCGTACGACGCCACCGCCGGACAACAGCGCGCTGCTGAGGTAGAGAGCCCAGACCCTGCCGCTCAGCCCACCTCCGCCGCTGACAAGGAGATTCCAGATTCCACCGCTGAGCAGGAGGACCAGAGCAAGAAACGCAAACCCGACATGCAGAGCGTCGGCGACGGCCCTTCCGAGAAGAAACAGAAGGACGACAAGGACGAGGGCGACGGCGGCTCCAAGCCAGACGGCGGCAAGGAGCAGGCCGCCTGAGGCAGTCTCTTCGTCGCAGCGCGCGTCCTGCGACGCGCTTGTGGCCGCGCGCCACGCAACAAAAAAAACGTCGTCATAATCGCGAGCATCATCACATCAACCTCCTGCACAGGAGGCACCGCTGCCAGGGGGGGAAAGGGATCGGCAGAATGGTGGAGGCGAAGTCAGACGGAGGAGAGGCGACGTGCAGGCATCGATGCCGCATGCGCAACCATGTTGGTTCCGCAGAGGAGAGCAGCGCCGCCTGTCAGAAGTCGCGTCTGACCGATTTCACCACCGGGCCGAGGAATGCGAGGCAGCTGTCAGAGGTCGCGTCGGACCGATCCCGCCACCGACCCACCTCCGCACGGAAACCTTCAGACAACATTCATTCGAAAGGATTCTTCCGAAAGAATTATTTCGTTGATTGTCTTACCGTTTTAGAACAATAGCTTACGAACTAATTCTTTCGAAAAAATTCTTTCGAATGAACTTGTCGAACAGATTTTCTGAAAGGCCCCTTCCAGGACCTCATCAACTCCTGCGTGGATCTCTGCGGGCAGGCCCTCGCAACGCATTCGGGTTCTGAGCGAAGGTTGCATGGCTATTCTCATACGTTTAATAAACGTAATATAATTCATAAATGTCATGCGCACCCGCGCCTTACCTTGCGCGCGTCGTGCATCAGCCTGCGCGCGCGCACCGCGCCCAGTCGCACGGCGCGCTGCGCGCGCCTGCGCACGTGCACCACTTGCGCAGGCGGCGGCGGGGCAACGGCAGGTGAGTTGGCAAGCAAGGCAATATCGCACGCGCGCTTATCATGCGTTTAAGCGCCGCCCCCGTCAAATAACCTCAAGAATTGCAGTCGGCGAGCCGTCCAACCGCTAAGCGGGCGGCGCTGGTGCCGTTCGGCCCTTTGCGTAGATCGCCTAGTTTCGCCGCGCTGAGCAGATGTGACTTGTCCGCAGGTCTTCGCTGCCGTTCAACGCTCGCCAAGTCTTTTCGTGCCGCCGTGAACCCAGGCGGCGAGGTCACCGCAGACATGCCCTCTGAAAAAGTAACAACACACAGCTGCGACTTCTTCTGCCCCCCTGCACAGGAGGGCGACGAAGGAGGAAGAGGGGCGGGAAGATGAGGCAGAGGAGGTGGGATATTTTGTTCGGACGGAGGGCCGCGGGCCTCCTGGCGGTGCGCATCTGCCCTGCGCGTCGCAGGACTGATTGGACATCTGGAGTTCTCCCGGCTCCAGATCTGCCGCTTGCTCCAGCATCTTCGGCGCCCGCCCGCAGTGGGTTCCGGTTCCGCGATGACATCGCAGTTCTTCGTTCTCTTGGCGCGCGCGCCGTATTGCCTGCCAGCGTTTGCGATCGGGACCGCCCTGAGCGCGCGCGCGCCACCCGAGAAAGCCAAGGCCGAGGCCGAGCCCAAGCAGACCGCCCTCGATCACGGCGCGTTGAATCGCACGCTCACTTCCCTGAGGTGCCAGGCCAGCGCCGACGCCAAGGACGAGGAGAAGAAGAAGGCCGCCAAGGAAGCCCAGGCGAAGTGGAACTCTTTTGTTAACGCAGAGGACAAGAGGCGCTTCGTGAAGATGTGGGAGGGCAACGGCCGCGGCAAAAGCTCCTCGGGATTGCAGTTCGCTGTGCGCTTCGAGCAATCGTGTGTTCAGCAGCAAGAAGATGAGCTTCCAAGCAGGGGCGAGTATCTCATCGCCGCGCAGATCCTGAAGGGGAAGGGTTACTCGTTCGTGGATTTCGACACCCGCAAGGAGGCCATCGAGTTTGCAGTCACTTTGTTCGAAGAGAACGCGAAAGAGCTCGACTTCAAGGAGGCGAATCCCCCGTGCATTCATGACACGAATGAATAATTGAACAGATATTTCTCCGTGGCGGACGAGGGGCACTGGAAGTCCTGGAAGCAGACCCAGTCCAAGAAGATGTCTGGCTGCGCGGATGTGAGGAACGGGGCGCAGCTCCTGAGCGTGCGCGACAGCATGGGCGCCCCGTTGGCAGCAGCAGCGTCGTCATCCGACTCGAATGCGCAGATCAAGGACGAGGGCCCCGCGATCCCCGAGGTGAAGGGGGCGGCGAAACTTCTAAATGCCGCAAATGAAAATTGACCTTCGCTCCTCTCTCTCCCCGTTCCGCCGCTCCCTGCCCCAATGCTCGTCGGTGCTGGGCGGCAGGAGTGCGGCGGGTGGGGGGAAGGGGGCGGGGCTCGGAGCTTTGGTTTTCTGCCTCCCAGGGCTGACTTGGATGGGCTGCAGAAGATCCAAACGACTCTGCGCCAGCGCAGGAGCCAGCTCACTGCGAAGAGCAGGGCCGCCAAGGAGGATAATGGGAACAAGCTTTGGTCGGGCTACTCGGCGGAGCTCGAGGGCAGCGTCAATGTCCTGGGTAACTTCGCGTACGATTGCTACTGCCTCATCGCGGTGGCCGAAGACGCGCACTCCATGGACACGAAGGAAGTGCCCGCCCTCAAGAGGAAGCTCGCTGACGCGAAGGAAATGCTCGAGCACCATCTGACAGGGTCGGAGGCTTGCTAGCGCAAGTATTCCGAGCTGCTCGAGCACGCGCGAGGCTCTGGCAGGCGCGCGCGAGCACGCTCGGCGGGGAGGGGCGGAGGACGAGGACGGCGGGATGGGTAGACGAGAATAGTATACAGGCATGGGGGATGGACAGCCAGGAGAGACAGTGGGACTGAAGGACATGCGTTCGCAGTGTGCGCTGCCGCAGCCGTACGTATACCCTCGCGGTTCGCCGCCACTTCACTCCGGAAAAAACGGGCGCGTCGACGACGCCGCGCCCCCTCCTGTGCAGGAGGGCGCGTGCAAGCATCGATCCTTCATCTTTTTTTTTCCTCTGTATCAGCTTTGTTGCCCACATTTTTTTGTTTTATCCTTTTTTTTGTTTGTGCTTTTTTTTTTTTTTTTTTTTTTTTTTTTTTTTTTTTTTTTTTTTTTTTTTTTTTTTTTTTTTTTTTTTTTTTTTTTTTTTTTTTTTTTTTTTTTTTTTTTTTTTTTTTTTTTTTTTTTTTTTTTTTTTTTTTTTTTCTCTCTCTCTCTCTCTCTCTCTCTCTCTCTCTCGATTGTTTTTCTTCCTCCTTTTCACCTTCGCGCTTCGACTTGTCCTTGACCAGCCACCGAGCGCAAATTCGGTGTCAATGCATCTAGATGGCCGCTGTGCCCGGCAAGCGCGAGCGCCATTGCGACGCTGCGGCTCTTCCTCCTGCAAGGAGGTGGAAGGCAAACGCGGGCGCGCCACTGACCACCAACGCGCTCACCTACAACCAGGCCCAGTCGCGCTTCGACGACGCCCACGCGGAGGGGCACACAGGGCCGTTGTCCTTGACCAGCCACCGAGGAGGTGATAAGAAACGCAAATGGGCAAACGTCGGTGTCAATGCATCTAGGAGGCCGCGGAGACGAATGCTTCGAGGGAGCTCGTGGCCCAGACCGTACTTCGCGCAGGTCCGCTGTTGGAACACCAGGCGCAGCCGCGAGCAGAAGGAGTGGGTCGCTTTCGGCTTGCCACACGAATATGTTGCCCAGTTGGTGAAATACGGCTCGTTGGAGAAGCTGGAGAGCTTGGGCGGCCTGGACAAGGTGGGGGCGAATCATGTGCAACGCTGCCTCTCGGAAATGCAAGCTGCTTCGATGATTCCTGCAGGCCTGCGGGCCGACGGCGCCCCCTGCCAGCGGGGCCGCGATCAGTCAGTAGAACTCGAGTGCTTAGATTTGCCTGGGCTGCCGAAAACGATGGAGGAGCACGAGCTGCGCGCGCCCATCACTGGCTTGATGAAGGCCTCCATGAGCACGAACACGTGACATGACATTTTGATGTGATTGCTTGGAGTTTTCGGCTCATGGCTACAGGTGCATACCCTGCCGCCCGCCACGACGGCGCAGCTTGGTTAAAGTCTGACTTGCACAGGGCCAAGAAGGCATCTGCAGATCTGGGGTGCAGGTCTGCGCTGCTGCAAATGCGCGCAGATTGGGGATGTTGGCAAAGTGCATTCGGGTTCCCGCAGTTCAACGAGAAGGCGGGGTGCTGCTGGAGGTGCCACGTGACGCCGCAGCAGGCCCCTCCTCCCGTACTCTCCCTCGCCTGCCTCCCCGTGCTCCTCTACGTCCTACGCACCCCGCTCTCCTCGTTTCTCGCTCGCGCAGGTCTTCCAGCCACAGCGCATCTGCAGCGCGGCGCCGTGGCGGAGCAACAGGCGCACGAAGACGCAATTGATCCAGAACCTCATGGACCATGATGTCACAATATCGCCAATGATGTCAATCCCTTGGGTTGGCCAATCCGTTTGGAGAACCGATTGGTTACGTGCAGTTGATTTGGGCGTTGCAGCAGATTGGTCGGGGCACATGTTTTTCAGATTGATTCAACTTAAGAAATTTAGTGGTCCCACGAACGACGCACAGCGCCAAGAGTTGTGATATCGGCTCAGTACTTGGTACGAGCAGAACCCAGATATGGATCGCATTCATTCCCTGACCATGAAAACGATCAAGCAGAAGAAGGTAATACGGCTGTCAAGGCAGGCTGCCATTATCAGGCACATGAAACCCTTTGGGCAAGCACTCGCCGACGAGCTCTGCGACCCGAGTGTCACGGAGGAGGCCGCGATGAGACAGGCGATGTTTCATTTGTCTCAGTGTTATCTTTGCTTGAGAAGTGGTAGCCTGAAGGGAGACTTTCTGAATGAGCAGTCGATCGAGTTGAGCCTGCAGTACACCGCTCTGCGCGGCATGCGCCCGGAAGTGTTTCACATCTGACCGAAGCTTCATCAATTGCTCGAGATGGGCTTGGAATCGTTGCAAGGCCATCAACCCGAGACACGCTGGACTTGCAGGGATGAGGACTTCGGAGGCGCGGTCGCTCACTTCGCTAAGCGTCGTGGCGGCGCACTCACGCCCAAGGGCTTCAGCGTCGCATTGATGAGCAATTTTTTTCGCAGCCTGTAGTTAGGATCTGTTGATGGCTCCTCGGCCAAATCCAAAACAGATGTCGCCTTCGCCTCCCCCTCCTGTGCAGGAGGCCCCCTCCTGTTCAGGAGAGGCTGCGCCGATTCGTTTCGGAGCGCTCCTTCCCCGCTCCCCCCGCCCCACCATGCGCCTTTTAATGTCCAATCGTATTCCTTATGCTCAGCTTCGCCGCCGCAGCCGTTTTTGGCTTCAAGTTTTCTGCAAACTGCCCGACCCGAGTTCAGGAATTCACCATAAGAGTTGCCATGGCAGCGTGGGGCGCTCGATGCTCGACGTGCGGCGCCCTCGCTGCGGCCGACGCGCAGTCATGGCGCTACGTGCAGGAGCGGGGCGGTTCTTGGTGGTACCGCTGCTGCCAGCAATGCGTCCACAATTGCCGCCGTGGCCTCCGCCACAAGGTTCTGGAGCGCTACCAAGGGCCCAGGGCCGAGAAGCTGGTCGACGAGCGGCTGGCGATCTTGTCGGAGGCGCATGCGGGCAAGAACGGCGGGAGGGACTTATAGGCGAACCAGCGGCGACGCCTTCACTGAGTGAAGCGCGCGCCGCCACTGCGCCCAGAATCGGAAGCCGTGCTTCCCCTTTTGCGTTCGCTGAGCAAAAAAACAACGTCTCCTGTCGAGGAGGCGCCGCGGGGAGGTGGAGGGAGGAGGAGGAGGAAGGAGGAGAAGGAGGAGGAGGAGGAATCACATAATATGATAGGGCCAACATGAAACCAACATTGAATCAACATAGAACAACAGGAAATCAACATTAATCAACATAGAACAGCCTGAGAACTTCTCGTTTTAATTAAGGCAAGCAGCTAATTAAAGAGAGCAGCCCTGTTTATCTTAATTCGCACACGCGCTTACTTAGCGCATATACGACCCTCAAGGTCCATCTTATGAACAGTAACGTGGTGAGATATGAGTTTGAGGAACCACATGCAAGTAAATGGTCGGAGGGGGGACGGGCGAACAGTGGAAAGCAGATGAGGGAAAGACGGACGCAGCAAGAAGCGGAAAACACCGAAGCCAAGGCGAAATGGTACGATGGCAGGGCGCGAATCTATATATATATATATACACGTATATCTATATATGCACATATAAACATACACATACATGGGAGCATGCATGTGTGCGTTCATACACAAGGGCATCAACAAGTCTCTAGATGCATGATATTGAATCGTGGCCTCGGGAAGGGGGCGGTGCACGCGCGGGTGTGTGTCGACATGGGGGTTCTAGAAGATGGCAAGAACCCTACCAAACAGGCCATTGTAATTTACCGCACCTCGACGCGCCAACGGGCACTGTGGCGGATGACCGCTCTCACTTCCACCATCATCGCATCGCCACCGTCATCGTCATCATGTATTTGGTCATACCATCCTGTCCTATCGTTGCCCTCACCATGATCACCGTCATCGTCAATATCGTCCGTTACCATCACCACCGTCACCGTACACATCCCTCCCCCCATCACACTGCACTTTCACACGGCTTCCTTACCACAACCTTCACATACATGTATGTATGTATGTATGTATGTATATATATATATAGGTTTTACATGGGTGCTCGCGGTTTCCTGACCCAACCCAGGATTATATCTTCACCGTTGTTTTCGCAACTGTTCCTGCCAGGCTTTCTGTCCCTGAGGGGCGGGGGAACGGGGAGGCTGGGGGATCGGGGGGAGGCAGGGGGGGAGGGAGGGGGGGCACCCGTCTCCAGAAAACCTTAGCTTACATGTGCGAAATGAGTCTCCATGTGGATTCTGCAAGGAGACCTTACAACTAATATGTTTACCAGTGCTGCCACTCGGTTTCCTTATCCAAAACCATCGCAAGTATATGTCTGATGTATACTTTCACAAGGCTTCCTATACAGAGTCATCAACATTATCAGAGTGAGGGGACCAAACGGTTATTCACTGTCCGTGGGCGCGTGGCTGATGTGAGGTTCTGCGGTGCGGATTATCGTTGCTGTTGGTGCGATTGTTCTTGTTGTTGTTGCTGCTGAATACTCATTTCTACGGAAGAGTGATTGCCGATTCCCACCTCCGGGGCACATTGTGTTTATCAACTGAAATGCCCTTCCCAGGGCTCGCACGCGGTTTTTCACTCGGATCAATTTCAAATTTTAGAATTAGGTTGTTGGCCCCCAATTTACAACGACAGCGGCTCCCGCCTGATATTTCCTCACAATGTATCGAATAATCGCGCTCTCGCGCGAGACTTTCTCACTATGTATGTAGAATCGCGCTCTCTCGCTTTGCCCTTCTCACGATTTACTTGGGAATCGCGCTGTCGATCGAGACTTCTTCTCGATGTATGCAGGACCTACGCTTCAGCAGCCCGCCTGCTCGATCTGGTCGCCTGGGCCCGCCTTCCCGACCCGCCCGCTATGGGTCTGTCCACCCGATCTGCCCGTCTGATTCTACCACTTGTTTACTACTCCTTGCCCCGACTCTGCTAATTTATTCCCCAATCAGAGCTTGCCTCTGTAGGGGTCCTAGCGGATTCATATGGTTAGGTTAGGTTTGCCGCCGATTTTCGCTGCACGCCTGGGTGCCCGGGTGCCCGGGGGTGTCCGGGGGTGCCCGGGTGCCCGGGTGCCCGGGTGCCCGGGCGCGCCCGGGTGCCCAGGTGCCCAGGTGCCCTGGTGCCCAGGTACCCTGTAGCCCTAAAGCCTTAAAGCCCTGATAGCCTCATAGCCTTATAGCCCTAGAGCCTTATAGCCCTATAGCCCTAATAGCCCTATACCCCGCATAGCCCAATGGCCCTATAGCCATAATAGCCCTACAGTCTTATAGCCTTATAGCCCTATAGCCCTGTAGCCGTATAGCCCTACAGCCCCATTGCCCTAAAGCCCTGCAGCCCTATAGCCCCATAGCCTGATTGCCCTATAACCCTGCAGCCCTATAGCCCTATAGCCAATAGCCCTATAGCATTTTATCACACATCTGATTGGGTTTTTCTCCAGTATCATCTGGTGCTCTATGCTTCTCCCTCTCCCTTCCACCCGTCCTCTCTCCCCATGATTTTTGTCGATTCTGTTTTAGGCTGCGCTACATGCGCGTGGCAGGTAAGGACGACATACCCCCAAGGGGGTACAATCGAAGACGAAAAAAGCGGGAACCGAGGGCTTGGATCTACTGGCACGTAAGCAGATAGGAGCGGACAATATTGGCATGATTGTTTTTGTAATTGTTAATGATGATGCTTGTTGTCGTCGTCCCCCCCGCGACCCACCCGCAACCCACCCGCGACCCACCCGCGACCCACCCCGCAACCAACCCGCGACCCAACCGCGACCCACCCCGCGACCCGCCCGCGACCCACCCGCGACCCACCCGCGACCCACCCGGGACCCAACCGCGACCCGGCCCGCGACCCACCCGCGACCCATCCGCGACCCACCCCGCGACCCACCTACATTGTTTTAACGAAAAATTCGGCCCCTGCGGCGGGCTCGCTCCATAAATTGCAAAAGTTATGCGCCTGCGGCGGGTTTCTTCAGAGCCTCGCAGACTGTGGACGTCCTCGCCGCCCCCTCATTCTTATCCGCAACAGCGGGGTGCTAAGAATGATTCGTCTGTTGTTCCACCAGATGTCCTGCCTGCCTTGCTGTCCCCTTGGGGCGGGGGACAGGGAGATGTGGGGAGCAGGAAGGGGAGAGGTGCCCGTCTCCAGAAATTCGTACATTAGACTTACTCTTGCCAGTGAAGGATCTGCAGAACCCCACAATAAGGGGTAACATTTTATTGAAGGACTGGGGTCCCTCTTACAAGAGGTAACTATTTTTTGTCCGCGGCACCCGCCGCGCGACAGCTACAACCACGATTCCGAGGAGGAGGACGAGGAGGTTTTAGGACCAGTCCGGTTCATCGCCGAAAAGATAAAAGGGGGGAGACCAAAACTAAAAACATCTGGCGATGATGTGTGTTGCATAAAGCTTCCTTACGAGACCCTTCGATCTCACATATTTTATCTGTGTTTCCCTGGGCGCCCTGGGCTAGCCTTCGGCGCGGGGAAAGGTCGCGGCGAAGCAGTTGGCCCCGTCCATGCTATGTTTCTTGCTGTGTCCTGTTGCGGGACGGCTAATCTCGGCTAAGGCGATCCCACTTTTCGCGCGCCAGCGAGCGCGTCCGCTGCGCGGCCGATTGGGATTTGGGATTCACCTGGCCGTCCCGCCAGCAGGACGGGCGTTTTGCTGGTCGCATGCCCCCCTCTTCGCGCAGGTTCCTCCCCCCCTTCCCGCACGCGGTCGCCGCCGCGCAGGTCCGCCCACAGCTGTGGCATTATACGGCCAGGCATGTGCCGCGGCCGGCGCGCCGTCTTTGCCGCCGCGCGCGATCGTAAGAGACGTGAT
>CAUYUJ010020148.1:155000-185000 GCA_963575745.1 Prorocentrum cordatum
ACGGGCCCGCGCTCCCGATGCCACGGCCCCTTGCAAAATCAAAAAAATAGGTCCGTGCTCGTGAGCTTCCAAGACGGCCAGAGAAGGCAACCCTGGTCGCCAAGATGGCTCAAGCTGTACCTAACATGGTTCCAAGGTTGCCAAATACTGCATCAAGATGGCACAAGAGTCCCTCAAGGCGGCTAAAGAGGGTCACATGAGAACCCCCAGTATGGCCAACACCATTGATTTCAGACTGATTCTGAAAATGTTGGTCGTCTTCACCGTGTCGGGCTTCTTTCAGCTGCAGGCGGGTTTAATGAGCTCCAAGATGGCCCGAAAGAAAACCCCAACGGGCCCCAACGTGTCCCAGTCATCCCCAACGACGGCCTCAAGACATCCCAAGAGCCCACAGGTGGGTGGCCGAGCACGGCCGCGAGAGAGCCCCAAGCTGGCCCAAGAGGGTATCCAGAGGGACCTTAGGCTGCCTTAGAGAGAGCCCTTGACGGCCATCGACGGCCCCACGACGGCCGCAAGAGATCCCCCAGACGGCCAAGAGGGGCCTGAGATGTCCAAAGAGAGCCCCCAAACTGCCCAAGAGGCCCCCCGAACGACCCCAAAGTGGCACAGGGGACCCCCAAGACTGTCTCAAGATGGCCCAAATGAGCTTCATAAGAGCTCCTCAAGAAGTGAAGGCGAAAAGTGGCAAGCGTGACGACCGTCCTCTTCCTCCTCCTCCTCCTCCTCCTCCTCTTCCTCCTCCTCCTCCTCCTATCATCACTTTCAGTACCATCAGCATCACAACCGCCAGTATCAGCACGACCATCAACATCGTCATTACCACCACCATCATCACCATCATTAATCACCATCACCATCAGCATCATGTCATTCACCCCCCTCGTCCGCCACAATCTTCTTTATCAAATCCTCCTCATCTTTATCCTGTTTCTGCTCCTCCTCCTCCTACCTTTTCCAACATCGGCGCGGCGCGAAACAGCATGCCACATGCTACTGCTCTCCCCAGCCTCGTGACGCAGGGCGTCACGCGGCACGGCCTCCTGCCAATCGCCACCGTGGCCACCAAATGTGCTGGGCTGGCACGGTGGCGGGACTTGCCGCAGGCAACTGGATAACTTGACGTTGTTGATGAGGAACATGAAGACCCAATCCCCGTCGTAGTATTTCGATGATATGAAACAACGAAAAAGTCTGGACCCCCTCCCTGGGACCCGCTTTTCATCCTGCACCGTTTTTGATGGTCCTGGGGCCCGGCGAGGGCCTCCAGAAGCCGACATGGGCACAACACCGTCCGCCGTGTTTCTTCCACGGCGCGAGGGGGTCTGGGGAGCCAGCACGCGCGGCACGCAGCAAGCACAGAGATGGCGCGCTCCAAAACCTGCGGGCCAAATGCCTCCAGGACTCAGGGGGGCCTCGAAGCAGCTGGTCCACACCGTGAGCCTGCGCCCCAGACATCTGACGTCCCCAGACCTCCAGTGTCCATGTCAAGAGCCCCTCTCCACCTCTCAGCGTCAAGATTGCAGAGGAGCTCGCCTGGACAGCGGCGCGCCAGCAGCCTTCGACCTCGCGGGGGGCGGCGGCGCGGGGGGAGTCGCACGAATTCGGGGTTGGCGCGGTGATGTGTGCGAAGGGGGACATGTCAACTAGGTGCGCTCGCGCCGGCTGGCTACTCGCTGAGCAAGGTATCCCGTCGCTTCCTGAAGTGGCCGCTCTGCGCGCGAGCTTGCGCGCGCCAGCGCGGCTGCACCGATGCGCCAACCAGCACCAAGCAGTCATCGCAATCGCAGCCGCATGGGTTTTGCAAACCAAGCTGTGGGTGGGTGGGTGGGATGATCGCGCGAGCAAGGAAGCTGACAGCTCCAATTTCTTCAACATTGATTGCATTGCACCGCACATGCTGCTCGGCATGCACTGTTCGGGGCCCATGCTGGCTAACATTCCTTAGCACTGTGCCTTCATCATGGGATCCTCAATGGGAAATCCTTTGAAAAATGATGCGGAGCGAGGGCCCATTTAATGTGGAATCATTCGCAAGGATGCCTTTGTTCCGGAGCCCTGGGGGTCCTTAGTAAGAGCGTCTGTAGTCCGGAATTCCCTTGATAAAGATCCATGCAGGACGGAATCCTCAATCAACATTTTGGAAATAAGCATTCGTCCGTAAGGATGCCTTTTTTCGAGGATTCTTGTACAAAGGGACCTTTCATAAGGATCCCACGTGTAAGAGTTCACCAGAAAATGTCACATCAATGAGAAACCTGCGCTAAGAATCCCTTTCGTGAGACGTCCGTACTGCAAGGGGATCCTGTAAGATCGAACTCTTGGTAAGGATGCCTTTAGCACAAAATCCTTGGCAAAACTCCTGCAGAAAGGATCCGTTTGTAAGGATACTTGTCATACGCATTCATCGAAGGGCGCCTTTGGCACGGACTCCTTAGCGATGGTGCCTTCTGGGGGTGATCCTTCAGAAAGATCCATTCAGCGAGGGAGCCGGAGCAACACACACAACCACTCAACCACACAACCACACAAATTCACAAACACCCAAATACGCAAACACATCCACACACAAACACACAACACACAACACACAACACACAACACACACAACACACAACACGCAACACACATACACAAACACTGTGTGAGATGTGTGAGGACTCTTGTGTAAGCGGTCCTGAAGTAATGCTACTGTAATACGGGATCCAAATCATGGCCCCTTAGTCCACCGCGGCTTTAAGTGCCAATTTTGAATAAGAAAGAACTCCTCTGGGTAAGGATACCCGGGTAACAACGTATCTGAGGATCTCATTGTTACGGAGTCCTTCGTAAGGATGTCTGTAGGAAAGGGTTCCCTCGGTAACGACACCTGTGGGAAGGATTTCTCAATAACGGTCCCTGTCACTGGGGGTGGATTCCTGTCACATGGGGTGGCTCAGAAACGATACCTTTACTAAGCGGTCATCAGTCAAGACCGCTGTCACCGAGGACTCCGTCTCAAGAAACCCTTGCGTACTCTGTGGGTTCCTGTAGTAAGGCAGATCGAATAAGGTTGCCTTTCGCACGGGGATCGTTGGGAAGCGCCCACCTCCTAACTACAAGGATCCCTTAGTAACGATGCTTGTAGCAAGTATTCACAAGTTAGGGTGCCTTCAGCAAAGGGCTCCTTAGCAAGCATGCCTTTCGAGGGGAATTCTCGGTAAAGATCCCTTGGCTGAAGAGCCCAGAACAGACGCACACATTAAACATAACCATGTGTAAGGAGTTCTTCCGTACAAAAGAATCCTTAGCCAAAGCAAAATCATCAAATATGGTCTTTACTAAGGGTTCGGTATAAAACCAATCATGCTGTTACGCTGAAGTCATTCGTACCGGTGCCTTTGGTAAAAGCGTTCCTTGGTAAAGGTGCCTTTAGCGATGACTCTTTAGCAATCGTGTCGTTTTCGATCGGGATCCCAAGTGACAGTCCCTTCGCTGAGAAACCCGAAGCAAACACGCAAGCACACAACTTAAGGAATCCGTTGTACAAAACGTTATGCAACAAACCAGTGCCCTTGAATACGGAACTCGGTTGTACATGTGTGTCCTTTGTAAGGGCGCCCTTCGTGATAGTTTCAGAGTGGGAAACATGTGTTGGAGCAAGATCCCTTTGAAGGGTGCCTGCGGTAAGGGGTCCTTGGTACGGATGCCTTTACATACATTTTCACGAACCAGATATCCTCGGTACGGGCTCCCCCCAACAGGGGCTGCTTTAAGGAAAGGACGTTTGATTTCTGGTAAGCCTGAATTTCTTGATATGGATGCCTCTGTGGGTAAACGATCCTGAAGAATCCTTTCCTCATGCGGGATCGTTTGGGTACGGAATCCTTCGCACTGGTGCTTCCACTATGGGATATGCAACATAGGTTCCCGGTGGAGAAGAATCCAAACCAAAAACCCATGTAGGAAAGAAACCATAAAACTGACCCCTTTGTTACGGAATCCTTCGTAAGGATGCCTGTAGAGATACACTCAGGAAGTGTTCCTTCGTAAGGGTTCTTTGGAGGAGCGATGCCTCAATAAGGATGCCTTAATGAAGACTCCTGTAAATCTTGTGAAGTGCCTTTTCGTTTTGCTGCTCGCGGGAGGGCACTTGCTCGGGTAATAGGTCGTGACGTCGTGGTCAATCATGGGTGGCGTGGTCTTGTTTCCTGTGCAGCTCAATATGCCGCGAGTTGGGTGCGCTATGCTGTTTTTTTCGGGGGGGCGCCTGCAATTGAATGTGGGAGAGCTCGACCCGCATAGAGAAATCAGGACCACCACGAACGAACCGCGACCAACATCGACAATCTGTGAAGGGAAACCACCGCGTCAATGTTAGCAGGGGTCGTGGAATGGGTCAGCACCCATATACCTGTACACACACGACAAAAAACGCTGCCTGTCCAACATCTCATGGGAATGCGTACGGCATAGCATGGTGTACGCTCCCAACTGCCATACACACGTGTTCCGCCTTCCTTGTTGGGTCGACGTCCTGGACAACACCGCCAACTGAACACAGACACAGGAATGGATGCTTCTGTCCGGAGAGAGGACATGCTGTGCAGAGGCAGCCAGCGGGACTGCAGAGGGAACGCCTGTCGGGAGATGGACGGGGGTGCATACCGACGGGCCGACAGAAACGGGCCTCGTGGACAGCAGGAACCCCGGCTTCTTGGACCTGCCCCCCGCCGCCAGCGCCAGCAACGCCATGGACGTGGCCTCTCCGCTGCGAGGCGGGAATAGGGGGCGCGGCCTCCGCCCCAGGCCGAGGAGGCAGAGGCGCTGCGCACGCGAGATGCCACGCGGCCCTTCACTCTCTGCCTCGCCCCGCGTCGCATCCGTTCCCGGCGTCGTTCCTCCCCCACCCCCAAGCCAGCCCCCAACGATCCAAAAGATTACGTCCTTGCTTTTTATGCGTTCGGGCCTCGGGAGGCCCGTATGGCTCGATCCAGGAAGAATCCTACTGTGGGCTGGATCCAGCTCTACTAGGATCGCATCGGGCCAAGATCCAACTTTACAAGACCCATTCTACGGGCTGGATCAAGCTCAGATAGGGTCTCACTACTGCTCGATCCAACTCTAATGGCATCCTTCCGGATCCAGCACCAACACAATCTTACTGGAGCTCGATCCAGCCTTAATGGGATCCTACAAAGGATGGGTCTACTTCTACTGGAACCTGATGCGGGCTGGCTCCAGGTGTAATGGAATCCCCTCGCTCCAACCCCCCGCCCCCCCGCTGGTTCGGTCGGACCGGGACGGGGGGGCCCCCCACCCCTCCTCCGGTCTGAACCAGGAGGGGGGCCTCTCAACCGCCCCCCCCCCTGAGCTGGGGGGAAGGGGGCTTGCCAGTAGCGGCAGAAAGCGGCGCTCTTTCGGATGTAGACTGTTCCCCTCGGGTATTGCGGGGCCTGCCCGCATCTTTGGGGATGTTTCTGGCGGAGCTGAGATACCATGGGCCAGTGGGGATGCGGGTGCAAGTTCAGCAAAACTGACTTCGCTCATCTAGAGGCGTTCGAATAGATGGGGCTCATCTAGAGGCGTCCGAATAGATGGGGTCTGAGTAGATAGGGTGTCGGAGGATCATGCGAGGCATCGGCGATGCGTCGGCGACGATGCATCGGCGACGTCGGCGGTGCAACGGCGTTGCCAGCGCGGAGAACACTTGGCTCCGCATTGCGCCGTATCGGCGATGCATCGGCAATGCGGATCGATCCTTCGACCCCATCTACTGGAACCCCACTTGGGAGGCCTAGACCATCGACGACCTGATCAGAAAGGCGCCCGCGATCAACAAAGAGCAAGCCCCGTGCGGAGCGCGACTCTTAGAGAGAGCCCACGAAACACCTACGCGCCCACCCACGTGCCTGAACACGGCCTCAGAATCCGCGAGACTGGCCGCGTGACACGAACGTTCGCGCAATGCGTGCTCTCGAGACCAACGTGGACTCATGCAAGTGTACGTCGTTCCTCTGCTCCAGGATCTGGGAGGCCCGGACCATCGGCGCCCGCGACCAGCACGGCGCCCGCGCTCAAAAAGCGCAGGCCCCGTGCGCAGCGCGACTCTGCGGCCGCGCCACTCCTTCGGCCCCTCCCCTTCCTCCGTGCAGCTGCGCGCGCCGCGCGCAGATCCCCAGCCCCGCAGGACCCGCGGCCGTCACGGAGTGCCTCTGGCGCCGCTGGCCAGAGAAGCGCGGCGGGGCAAGCCCCAGACGAAGGCATCGGACAGGGACAGCATCGGACAAGGAGACGGTCGGGTACGCACGGATCCGGGCCAGGGTGAGGTCGCACGCTGCAGGGCCCTGCAAGATCATGCGCGGTCCTGCAGGACCCTGCGCCTAAGCCCGGGCCGATGTAACCCTGACTCTGCAGGGTCCTGCGAGATCTGGCGCTCTGACTGACCCCCCCTTGCATTGACCCCCGCCTCAGGAGCCCCGGGATACATCGGGGATCTCCGAGATCCAGCGGTCTTAGAACATGTGTCGGCCGCCGCGGCCTTCTCCGAGCCTTCTGTCGGGCGGGCGGTAATGTGGGGCGACCGAAATGGGGGGTCAAGAAAAGAGCCTTTTCGGGTCCTATTCTCCACCCTCCATATAGGTCACCCCCCATTACAACCCGCCCGATTCTGAAACGCCCCGGTGGCGTTCCGGAACGCTCTGGAAAGATTTGCGTCGCGCGCAGCCCCACGCCGAGCCCGCAGCCGCCACGGGATGCCCCCGGAGCCGCTGACCAGAGAAGCGCGGTCTGCAGGATCCCCACGGCATAAACACACACTTTCGGGGGTCCGCGGATCCCCTGGATTGGCGCTGGGCCTCCTCCCTGGCGCGCGGATCGCGCCAGGGGCGACGCCAGAAGCGCCGCAAGGGAAGCGCGGCGCAGATCCAAGAAATCCGCCTGGACTTCCGAAAGCTTATGTCGGGAGCGGCCAAGATCGAGGGGGGTGTCCAAGAGGGGGGGGTGCAAATCATGACTGGCGGCATGTGCGCGGCCCAGCGGGGGGGCCAGGGACGTAATGGAATAAGAAGAGGCGCCATGACATCTGAGGAAGTATCATGGCCCCCGCCATGACATCCACCCCCCCCTGGCCATCACCCCCCTCTTTGCCGCCCCAGATTCTGGCCGTGCTGCCCTCGAGTGCCGTGCGGTGCCCACGCGCCGACACGGCCCGGGCCGGACTCCGCGGGCGAGCACGCCGCATGGCTGCCTCCCCGCGTGCCCCCTTCGACCCTCCGGGTGGCGTTCAAGGGGACGGGCGCCCGTGGCCACGGTGGGGAGCCGCGGGGGGGGGCGGACAAGCCTGGGCATCTTCTCGGGGCGGGGGGCTCGGGGTGGAATACATATGGGCTTTGGCACCTCGAAAGTCCATCCGTCTTGTGGTTCACCTTTTGCAGATTCGAGCCTCGAACACCCATCGAAACGGCATTTCAGATTTCACCCTTTGCCCTCCACCCAAAGAAAATGCTCGGCAAGCATGGGAGGAGAATGGGACAAGTGTCCATCGGCCCCGCGTGGCTCCCAACTCCGGGTCAGCTGGAGGGGACTGGCTGACCCCGTTGGCGCCGACCCCCGTTGCGTGAGCCCCGAGGCCATGCTGCAGTACACCTCTGATCCTCATGGATCCGTGCGTGGAGTGATGAAAGATACGGAGTACTCGAACGGCTTCACTTACCGCTGGGCATGAGTCCGTTTCGGGGCCGCCGCAGGAGCTTGTATATGGGGGACGTTTTAAAGGTGCTCCGTCAAGGGGAAGAGATAACAAGTCCCCGTCTCGCTGGAGGCATGCAACAACACACGTGCACCCATTGGCACGCGCACGCACGGCCGTGGACCCAATATCTTCCCTCTCTGTTTTGGTGTTCTATTTGTGTTTGTTTTCTCTCTCCCTCTCTCTATCTCTCCCCCGGTTTTCTCTATCTGTATCTCTCTCTTTCTCTATCTCTCTTTCCCTCCACCTCTCTCTCTCTCTCTTTCTCACTCCATCTCTCTCTCTCTCTCGCTCTTTCTATCTCACTCTCCCTCTGTCTTTCTCTCATCCGCATTTGCGGGGTTATACGTCCCTCTTCAGTACGAGGATCGCCCTTCTAAAACACGATGGCCCCGTGGGCGTGCCATGCAGGCGGGCGCCGCACTTGGAAAAGGAACTGGCCAACGCCATCCGTGCCATCATTCGGTAGGTCGATATGTAAGCGCATCATCCCCGTTGCGAGACGGAACCGCTCTTCCGCCGTGTAGTTGTTGCACATCATGTATGTGTCGAGCAGTGCATTATGAAGACACCTGAGACAGCAAAAACAATGTTGCAAAAATGTTTCCACCATCCTTCCGCGTGTCTGTTGCACATCCGATGCTTCGGGATACAAGTTTGAGGGCTCCTCAAGCGATATCTGAATCGATGTCCAGAGTTGCCCTGGAGCGCGCTTCGACCAAGAACTTCAAACGGATCTTGCCACGCACGGCGACGAAGGTCCCGCCTGGAGGGCCGCACAACAACATAATTAGATTCAACGGTGTGTTCCGAGAAGTCTGGCCGCCCCGGAACATGCCATGCCTTTGAATGCAAACGTTTGCGTTTGCTTCCGCCGGCGTCCGAAAAACCTTTCGCCGCGTGCAGCCGACCCTCCTCCGCTCTCCGCCGAGGAAGTGTTGCCATGTCTTTCGAGCCCTCGAAGGCGAGGCCCCTTCTGGAGCGCCGCGCCTATGCTTCCTGGGGGTGCAGCCGAGGCGCCTGCAAGTCACGTCACGCACAGTGAGCGGCTGCTCTCGCGGCTGGCAGCACATCGGAGGCCGCCGTCTCAGTAACGGGAAACAGTGAAGAGGCGAGCTGGCGGGGCGGGGACTGGTCGGCGAAGGGGCAGGGAGAGAGTCATAGAACGGGCCAACTCGGCAGAGACGTTCTGAAGTATCGGGTGGACGGTCGCTGCCAATGACTCTCCACCCCACAGGTTGAAATTTGGAATGATAAATCTAAGAATGTACAGCGGCCGCCGAATCCCACGGAGCTTGGTGCTCCCTGGGCATATCCCGCCTCCGGCCTTCCACGAAACCGCGCCTGCATGCCGCGGCCGCCTGGCCCCCAAGGGGACCGGGTGTTCCCCGGGGATCCCGCTTCGCGTTCTCGGGTGGGGGCCGCCCGGAGCAGCACAACTGGCGGGAACTCCGTTGGCCATTCTATGCATCTTCGCCCCTCCTGGAGGAGGAGGAGGAGGAGGAGGAGAAAGAGGAGGAGGAGAAAGAGGAGGAGGAGGAGGAGAAAGAGGAGGAGGAGCAGGAGGAGGAGGAGGAGCAGGAGCAGGAGCAGGAGGAGCCCCCTCGCCCCGCCAGGCCGCCTGGCCCTGCTGGTCCTGCCTCGGCGCCGCATTCGAGCGCGCGAGCGCCGCCTCGCCATGGAGGGGCGCAGGGGCAGCCACAGGGGGGGCGGGGGGAGGACGAGGAGGAGGAGGAGGAGGAGGAGGAGCAGGAGGAGGAGGGGGAGGAGGAGGAGGAGGAGGAGGAGGCAAAGGGGGCGGGGGGGGGGACACCCAGAGGGGGGCAGCCACAGGGAAAGGGGGGCGCGGCGGCTCGCCATGGGAGGCCGCGGCCCAGCTCCCAGAGGAGGTGGCCGCTTCCATCTCGGCGCTGTTCCTCGATTTCGGCCTCTGGGGCCGCCATCGGGCCACGGGGCCATCCAACATATATCGGGGACGAAAAACACCACCCCCCCAGGGAAGGGGTCGGGACTTCTGGGACCGCGGATCGAAAAATCAGATCGGAGGATGCCTGGGGAGGAGCGTGGAGGCACCCCCTGGCATTCTCGGCGAGGATGCCCGGCGGTGCCGTCGCGATGTTTTGCGACGCGAGGGTTTCTCGCGTCTCAGAAAACGAACGACGGCCCATTTTTGGCCGCTTAAAGCATCACCAAGGCCCAGGACCGGCAACACGAGGCTCAATATGAGAAGCTGGTCACCGGGGTGGGGTCCAGACCTCTAGGGGGTGGGAAAAACGCAACGGCCGATGTCTGGGCAGGGAGGGGGAAGGAACGCAAACATAGGTGGAGGACGGCGAATAGCAGGGCGAGGAGGCGGGAGAAGGGAGGAGGAGACGAGGAGGGATGGCGGAGGGGGTATAGATCGGAAGGAAAGGGATCTCCAAGGGGTCGTCTGCGGGCCGGCCATCAAGCACCGACCTGCGACGCGGCACCAGTCCCTGGGTTTGGCGTGAAGACCCCCCAGATGCCCGCGCTGCGCAAGAATCACGCCAGTCGGAGGTGTCCAAGCTCAGGACCTCCTCTTGCAGGAAGAGGCGGAGAGGACTGGCGCGCCCGACATGGGTACGACCATACTGGTGCGATGCCCAACAGTCGAGCGTGGTCCAACACCGACAGCGGCCGTTGTTGGGCAGGCGACCTTCTGCCTCCAATGGCCAACGCCCGCGGCGACGAAGACAGCGACTTGTGCTCAAAGTGTTGGACGCCCGAGTTACCCCTGATGATTCGGGGCTCTGGACGCCCGAATTATCCGGGGTAACTCGGGTCCAGGGATAACTCGGGTTCGGATTCCCGAAAAACGAACCCGAGTCAGCCCTGACCCGAGTTACCCCTGATGATTCGGGGCTCTGAAAATGGGCAGAACACGGTGCTGGTCTCCGTCGCCATTCTTTCCGTACCCTCTGCGGTCCTCCGGGCGAGGAGGAGGCGCGAGCGGCCGCCGCGCGCTCCGCCGCGGCAGCTCGGCCGAGGCCCGCACCAAGGCCGGGCCGCTCTCGGCGGTCGTGCCCGCTGCCCGCGCGGGGAGGGGGGGGGGAGCCCAGGCTGAGGGGGCCCCAGGACACACAAATAAATACACACAGATTAAACTATTCCCCATACCTTCCCAGATTTTCCACTTCCCATATTTCCCCACATTTTCTGGGGAACCGACGATGAATTATGTCTGTGTGTGTTTTTCCCCCCCCCTGACAGGCGTCCAGGCGCCGCGGCGGAGATCGCGGCGGCGCCTCTCCCCCTCAGGCTGGGGGCGCCCAGGCCCCCCCCTGCTGCGTGCCCGGGGGGGCCCTCTTGGAGGGCGACCCCCCAGCGGCACAGGTCTTGCGGATGGTGCCGACGGCTCTGGCGGGCGACGGCCGTCCAGGGGGGACAGCGTGGGAACTTCCCCTTCGACGTTCATGCGTGCCGAAATTTCGTGGCACTTTTATTTGCTGAAGTTGCCACTGGCCAGCGCGCAGTTCAGTTGCGCGCCACGTGCAATCCAAACGCGACGGCACATGGGACAGGCAGATGATACAAAGCTCTTCACTTCTTCGGGAAGCGTTTATCGAAGTGCAATTCACGCGGATTGGTCTGAGGAGCTACGCCGAACTCTTGCCGACTCCCACAGGAAACCACAACTCCGCCCTGGGTGACGCTCGTGAGGCACAAAAGGAATCGGGCACCCAGGACCTGGCGCCGATGAGAGGCCCCAGGCTCGACTGCGCCAACGAGGGGGGTTATCGCATCACGTGTAGCCTGTGCGCAGACGACGATGACGACGACGATGACGACGACGACGACGACGAGCCAGCCCACATCCACAAAAGGAGGGAAGGGGGGTGCACCGGCACCCTCCACCACGCCACGCCCACATGGCCGCGACCACAAGGGGGGGAGCGACGCTCCCCCACTACACACACATTTCCGTCGGAGTTCTTGACTTTGGGTCACCTTGGATATAAGTCGAAGGGACACCGTCGGCCTACAGACAACACATCACATCAACCACAAGCAATCAGCTGTTCGCCGCGGGGGAGGGTCAACTTTATCACGAACGTCGACTCAAACACGTTCTCTGCCTGCCCGGACCGCAGCTGGGACAGACACGGGGCTCATCTCGAGCGCCGCTGACAAACTGCTGTGCAGAACCATGCCGTCGTGCACGGCCCGACCGCGGTGTCTTCTCGGCCACCCGCGCAGCACGCGAACACGCTCGAGCAGATGGACCCGCGGAAGCAACAGACGCCTGCGAGGACGAAGGAGCTGCCACTGTGCATGCATGCCGTGTGTAGGTGTGCATACCTGACTGGCCTCGGGAACTCTGGGCAGCCGGGGGATTTTGTTCCGCCAAGTTACGCTGATGTCAGCTGGCGGAGCCGCGCTTTTGGACGCCCGACATGGGCACCGAAAGAATGGGTACGATGCCCAACAGCAAATGTTGTCCCAAACCAACAGCGGCCGCTGTTGGGCGGGCGGCCTCCTGTTTCAAATGGACACAGGCCGCGGCGGCGCGGACAGCGGATCCTGTTCAAAATGAACAAGAACTGCTGTTGGGCATAGTACCCATTCTTTCGGTACCCATTTCGGGCGTGCGCAGGTAGAACAAGCGCCGCTTGTTCTACCTGCGCCCGCTTCCCGGGGCCTCCTGCCAGCCCCCGCCAACCCAGACAACCAACTATTTTGCTCTCCTCGCTGCGTGGCTCCCCCGAGGCCGGGACGCTTTCCTGTGGACTGGCTGATGGGTGGAGGCAGGGGAACGCCGAAGGGGCGGGCAAGGACACCCGATCTAAAACTCGACTCCCCGCCCCCACGCACCGACCATCTAGAAGGAGTTTGGTAAACCTGCCCTGGCCCAGATCCCCACGTTAGCTGGGGGAGCGCTTGTCTTCCAGATCCAGGGGGCGGGGCTGGGGGTCGGGAGGCGGCTGGTGGAGGGACACGCGTGAGAACACTGCGCCGCGACACCCCGCACGTCTCTTGCGCCCATTCTCCTCCTCCTCCTCCTCCTCCTCCTCCTCCTCCTCCTCCTCCTCCTCCTCCTCTTCCTCGGCCTGTCCTCCTGCGCCTCTTCCTTCTCTCGCGAGCTTGCCGCTGCGGGTCCCTATGGACCTCGCAGGTACCCCAAGCAGACCTCCGACACCGTCATTTCCATACAACTCCGACGTCGCGTCTTCTCACACATTGGCTCTGAGATTCCATCCTGAACCGTCTCTTGGCAGCCCAGGGACACGCATCAACAGCAACGTCCGTCTCGTATGTGTGTGTGTGTGTGTCTGTGTGTGTGCGTGTGTGTGTGTGTGTGTGTGTGTGTGTGTGTCTGTGTGTGCGCGTGTGTGCGTGCGGTTATACTTGTTCTACGCTTTCAGCGCCTGCAGCCTTTGCCTCAGCCCCTGTGTGTGGGTGCGATGCCGCTTCACGTCCACTGCCAGGACGCCTCGGCAACGGCCGGCCGCACAGCCCACTCATATCGAGGACCTTAATGCTAAGAATGCCCCCCCCCTCTTCCTCGCTCCGCGGCCGCCCACTGCCCTGTCTCTCGTGCAGCCGGGCACTTAGTATGCCTCGCCCCAGCTGCAAGAAAGCGCGAGCGGATTGCCTTTGCCGCGCCGCGACGGAAAACAAATATGTGTGTGTGTGTGTTTGTGTGTGTGTGCGTGTGCGTGTTTGTGCGTGTGCGTGCGTGCGTGTGCGTGCGTGCGTGCGTGCGTGCGTGCGTGCGTGCGTGCGTGCGTGCGTGCATGTGTGTGTGTCTGTGTCTGTGTCTGTGTCTGTGTCTGTGTCTGTGTCTGTGTCTGTGTCTGTGTCTGTGTCTGTGTCTGTGTGTCTGTGTCTGCGTGTCTGTCTGTGCGCGTACACATGTGTGCGCGCGTGTCTTCGCGGCGCGAGGGGGTCTGAGGTCCGCCGAGGGCCAGAGGCTGCAGCCCCTCCAAAATCTTCCAGGGGGCGAGGGGCCCCTTTGAAAGCAGCCGACTCGTCGGACCATGGGTGTCCGTTGGGCGTCCGATTGCAATCCTCTTTTTGCAATCCTTAGTTTTTTTTGCAATCCTGCGTCCGATTTGTTTGCAATCCTTCGTTTTTTTGCAATCCTGTTTGCAATCCTGTTTGCAATCCTTTGCAATCCTTCGTTCGAATGGGGGTGCCGACGGTCGGGTCTTCGACCCTCGAAGGCCGCAAACAAACCTCTCAAAAAGCCGTCGTCCCGAGAGGCTCCCCAGAGGTTACGACCCCATCCCTGCGAGGAGGAGGAGGAGGAAGAGGAGGAGAAGGAGGAGGAGGAGGAGGAGGACTCGCTTCTCATCCCGAGCCTCCGTTGAGCGTCGCTTAGTGATGGGGGGGGGGGACGATAAATGGGCGGGGGGGGGGGGGGAAGATATGCACTTCTCGGGCCCGGAAGGCTCCCTTCTTAGGCCCTCAGGGGCTCCTTCAGGGCCTCTTTTCTGCAGCCCTCGCTGCCCCCCCAGTGAGGAGAACAGTAACCGTGTTGGGAGGAAGGAGTTCGGAGGATGAAGGGTATGAGCAACAGCATCCGGATGCAATGAACGATAATTACCTTCCGCCGCCCAATGGGTCGTGAAATCCTCATCTCTCCCCAACCCCCTCCTCCCGACCCGACAACTGCATCCCCGACCCAAGAGATCGCCAGCCCACTGCGCGACGCCCAACACGACCGCCGCATGCCTCCCCGGAGGCCACACCCTGGGCCCCCCCGGCGGCCCTCGCGGGAACAGCTCGGGCGCCCCCCCCCCGGGACGCCCTCGCCGAGGCGCAGCGGCCGGAGCGCACCCCGGGGACGGGGCCAAACCGTGCAGGCCCACGGACACGTGCGCAGAAGACCTCCTCGAGGCCCGCCCGCTCGAGCGCGTGCGGGAGGGGCGGCCGGCGCCTCCTCCTGCGAGACCCAGCGGGCTCCCGGCGGCAGCGGAGGGCGCTCGGGGCCGGCGCCCTCCACCGGAGGGGTGCCCGGGCAGCTGCCGTTGGATGCGTCCTGCGCTGCTGCAGGGGGAGGGGGGAACAGGACCCAGACATGTTGGCGCCGTAACAAAAATCAGGACGGGAGTTTCGCTATTTTCGGCCCCCCTCGCCAGGCCTCGGGACCGTCAACAAACGATTCAGGATGAAAAACCTGCCCCAGGGAAAGGGTCTGGACTTCCAGGGACGCCGTCCTGAAAAAATCAGGACCTCGCATGTCTGGGGAGGGAGAAGAGAGGAGGGGGCGGGGCATCGCGCCACATCTGACATCGTACCCCTCCCACCCGTCCCTGCCCACTTCGCTCAGTCGTCGCCGTCCGCCGATGGGCGTCACGGCGGACCTGGACTGCGCAAAAGGACCCCCTATCGTGCTGCGTGCCATGAATGAGAGTGCATTGATGGGGAGAGGCCGGGGCCGGGTGTTGCCAGAAGTGGCCCTTGCCCACGGTGGCCCCAGCTTGACCAGGGAGGCGCAGGCGGCCCCCGGAGCACCCCTCACGAGTCCCAGGGGGGCCCCGGAGGTGCCGAGAGGGTGCCAAAAGGCAAGAGCAACCGAGGTCAGGGCCACTCCTGGCAACATCCCGAAAGCCGGCAGGGGGGAAAGCTCTGGCGTCCTCGCGTCGCCGACGACGATCGCAACGGAATGCCCTGGGGCGGTGTCGGGCCTCTGGAGCCGTCACCGGGCACAGGCTGGCATCCAAGAACTACTCGGGACGCAGGGGTCCAGACCTCTCGGGAGGCACGACGTGAAACAAATCGCGACGTCGGATCTGGGGAGTGTGGAGGGGGACGGGGGTGGAGCGGGATCGGGCGAGCCGGGTGGGAAGATGGACGGGGCACGATTGGAAGGGGATGGCGGAGGAGGATAAGGGAGGCGAGAAGGGGATCCGGAAGTGCCCTCCCCTTCCACCCCGCACTTCTGCCTCCGGCTCTCCCTCGCCTCCCTTCCTGCCTCCCTCCTTCCACCTGCTTCTCCCTCCTGCTCCTCCTCCTGCTCCTCCTCCTCCTGCTTCTCCTCCTGCTTTTCCTCGTCTCCCACCCTCGTCTCGGGTCGGACGCAAAGGGGGGTGTAGTAAGTGTAGGGGGGGGGAGCGGATCAGCTCATGCAGCTGGCTCTCCCAACGCCTCCCAGCGCAGGAGGCGCCAGTGCGGCGAAGAGAGCGCCCCAAGCGGCGGGGCCGAAGCCTGCCTGCTGCATGCCGCGGATCTCGGGAACCGTCCCTTCCCGCTCCTCCTCTTCTCCGTTCTCCCCTGCAGTCTCCTGGCGAAGACAACGCCTGGCAAATCTTGAAGGCCGAAAGCCACCCGTCAAACAATCACCCCGGCGAGCGAGACCGGTTAGCAAACGCACGCAAGGAAGGAATCGTAATGGGCAGGGCTGCTCAGTAAGCGCCCAGGGCCGCTTAGCAAGCGCCCATCGTAGGGGGGCGAGGTGGTCTTTCCCTCCATGTCTGACGGCGTGGGCAGGAGCGCGACGCCTTGGCAAGACACACGCCACCTGGACTGTCGACCCGAATGCTGGGTCTCTCACGCCGAGCCGATCTCCGCGAGGGCCCCCGCGCCCCAAAGACCTGGGCGACCGACGCCGCGACCCGAACCCTGCGCCGCGAGAGAGTTTGGAGTCCAGAAACGGTGCGGTGACACACCGTGCGGTGACCTCGAAATCCCCCAAGACCTCACCGCACGGTCCGTCACGGCACGGTCTTGGGACCACGGAGGCCCCTGTCGCCCGAGACATCCTCGAAGAACGACCCGAGTCCCAAAACCGTGCGGTGACCCCGAATCCCCACCGACTCACCACACGGTGTGGTCACCACCCCCCGCTTGGGGGCCCCCGAGAGAGGCGCGGGCAGGGAGACGGCAGGCGCTCTCCGCCGGGATCCATGCGCGGAGGCCCCGCGGGGCCCGAGGGCCGGGCAGCGGAGCCCACCGTGGCGTTGCCACGACGCCTCCTGGGGACCTTGGGGCCAGCCAGGGGGCAAGCCCATGGGGGCCGCCGGGGCCGTCTTGGAGCGCCGGAGACCCGAAGGGGCGAGGACGCCAAAAGGTCGTGCCACGGATCCTGGCCTCCTGGAGGGCAGCCGCAGGAACAAACAACAGCAGCGCAACACACACACACATACACATACACACACACACACAAACTGCCGGAGGTCCGCACGGATGCCGCGGCTGGGCGCCGGAGCCGCCCCCCCCCCCCCTGGCACGCGCAAGCGCCAAGGGCGCCGCCGCCAGAGGGATCCACCGCCGGCACAGGGAATCCGCGGGAAGTCCGGTTGTTTGGCGGTCCTCCTTGCTATCTGCGAGCAAGCAGGGAGTTGCCAAACGTGCGGGGAGAGACCGCGCGGTGACCTCGGCATGCCCAGAAAGATAAGAAACCTCGCCGCACGGTCCGCTGAAGGCCCTCGTCGCCCGAAACATCCCCAGAGAGAGGCCCCGAACTCCTCCCGACTCGCCCGGCGGTTTGAAGAGGCAACGACTGCGAGGTCGCCCTGAGAACGACCAGGGGCTACTGAACCCGATGGAAGGGCCACGATTGGGGGGGCGGACTGGCCCAGATCCCCGCCATCCTCCGATCGGATTCTTTCCATCCGCGGCCGCAAACGTCCCGACCCCTTCTCACGGGGGTAGCCGTGCGCCCAGGGGTCCACTCGTGACCGTCCTGGGGCACGAGGGTGGGCCTCGGAGGCCGAAGCCGAGGAGAGTCACCCGGATTGAAACAAAAATCGTATCTCAACACGGGGGATCTGTAGGGCGACGAGATCTATACATATCCACTGCTCCCGGCCAGGCCAATCCTGGGCCCAAGAGCTGTGTATACGCCTTCCTGGCTTGGCCAGGGAGGCATATACACCGCTCCTGGGCCCAGGATGGGCCTGGCCGGGAGCAGTGGATATGCATAGATCTCGTCGCCCTGAGAGAACCGGGTCGTGGGCCCTGGGGCCTTCCCCCTGGACGAGCTGTTCATCCTGAGTCGTTGTCTCGCAGCCCCAGGGTCCGTGGAAGGCCCTGGGAGCCCCAAAAACGGAGAAACACCCCAGGACCCGTTTCTCTCAGGACCCGCTTCCCTCAAGGCGGATCTCGTCGGAGATCCGCAAGGGCGTCCCTGTGTAAAAGTAATCGTTGGTCCGCGGCTTTTTGGGGGCCGCGTGGGGACCAGACACAAGCGCGCAAAGCGCCAACTACTATCGCATCGCGTTCGGCGGCCAGGGGGCCCCGATGCGCCCGCACCAAAAGTCATTCAGGCGAAGGGCCACTCTTACGTGTGCTCGACCATGTCGACCGTGGCGAATCTCGTCGGACATCTGGGTTAAAACCGGCTTCCAGCCACGGATGCACTCGCGCCGACGTCGAACTCTCCACCTCCGCCGCCCGCTCCGCGGGGCACGCCTGGCGAGGTAGGGGGGAATCGGGTGGTCAACGCTGTGGGCGTTACAAGTAGCTGCGTTTGCTGTACGATTTTGAGTCGGTGATGTGTGATGTGATGTGGTGTGCGGTGTTCGTTGCTGTCTTCATTCGGGGGATTATGAATTGAACTCTTGCTTTCGGGGTGGACTCGAACCCGAAACCGAACATAAACAAGACAAGGAAACCAGACACACAAACATAACAGTTGTAAAACAAGCAAAGACACCATTTGTCTTCAAAGAACAATGCGAAACATCCAACCGAAACCGTGGTCTTGATTGTTTGTGTTGTTTGTTTTGTTTTGTTTGTTGCTGGCGTGCACAGAGCGATAACGACAACACTTACAACAGTGTTATTGCGAATGGTCTGGGTTCTCTTCAATGTATAGGTGCAGAAATGTATGGAAGATGGGACAACAACCAATTGATCTGGTACCCCAGCTGGCTCGAAAATGCAGCCAGGGCCTGCATCCCAACATTCGGTAAAAAAGGCATTGCTTCGGGATAGTAACACATGTGGTGGGGTATATTGGGCCTGGCGCTACAACGAAAAACAACACTGTCAATCTTAAACCCTTACGGAGATATACCCAGGACGCCGCTGGAATCCGTGTGTTGTGTGGCAGACGTCGACATCATCTGAGGCAGCCACTTTCCTTTTCCTCTGCTCCCTCGTCTCTTCCTCCTCCTCCTTTTCCTCTTCCTCCTGCTTCTCTTTTTACAGCGCTGCTTCGCCTGCCAGCTGCTGCTTAGCCTGCCGCTGCTTAGCCTGCAGCCGCCTACGGTTTCACCTATGTTTCGTGTACAAGCGTCGCCTTTCGAAACCGGGTCCGCTGCTGCGGTGCCCGCCAAAAAGAACAAATGGTTTCTTTGATGTTTTATGTGGTCGTTTTTTTTCTGTTTGCTCGGACCTTGATGCCCTTCGTTTCCTTATTCCCGAAGCCGAGAACCTGAAAAACAACGGACAGCAGGAACACTATAAAATCTGTAACAAATCAAACAAACCATTGGTTTTCAAAGAAAAATACGAAGCATCCAATTGAAGCGTGGTTTTGATTGGTTGTCTCAGACTTCCCATTGCATACCATATGTTTAGTATGTTTTAAATGTGTCTGGTTGTTCAGTTTTTGTGTGTTGTTCCCCTGGACCTTGGCTTCCTTTTGCTTGTACATATCCGACACCGAAAATCCGAAACAAAATCAATAACAAAAACAGAAAACCCGTATCACATCAAATACCACATTGGTGCAACGCTTTTCAATAAAACAAGGAAAACATCACACCGACACCTTCTGCTCGTAGAAAATCATGTGGTATACCTGTCTACTATTTACTTTCACGTTTTTTTGGATGATTGGTTTGATTTACTATATATGTATATTTTTATACATATACGTCTATATGTATCCCTCGTGGCTCCGCAGAGTACAGCGTTCAGCGACCTACTGGACAGCAGGCTGGTAAATTGCCAGTAGCATCTCCCACGCTGGACGGTCGATCTCCGCTGTTGCAACGGGCTGAAACCACTTGGATGGGCTCAGCTTCGACTGAATGTTGTACGTATGATAGGGGATGATGGTGCGGTCCAGGGCTAAGCGCTGCGCGTGCACGCGTGCGCCTTCGCTGCAAAGACCGAAACGTGCAGGAAACGATTCAGGGGCAGGTGTGCGGACAAACCATGCGCTGCAGAGTGCGTGCCAGAGGTGGGAGCAATGAGCAGAAGGAGGCATGGCATCGAGGGCGCCAGGGTCCTCCAAGCGGCAGCAGCCGAAAATGCAAGGTCCGTCAGCGTTCTTCGCGCTGGCGTGGAAGCGGCGGCTCGTCGTCCATCCGCCCACCTAGATCTTGAGGAGGGCGGAGTGAGCAACAGGGGAGAAAGTAGTCGGGAGGAGCTCTTCGACCGGCCCCCATCCGATCTGACGCAAAGTGAACTTTTCAGGCGGTGCCGCCCAGGAGTTGAGACGAGTGAGGAAGGTCGAGGGGGGCGATCATGCAAAAGGGAGGCGCGCGGTGAGAGTGGACAAGTTTCTGCATGCGAAGGCGACCATTCGGGCGAGCAGCGAGGAGGCGTGTCTTTTCCGCGGCCCACTCACTCAGAGCAGAGCCACAAACGGTGGCCAGCTTCACGTTCTTGTCACTCGTGAAGCCCGAGACAGCCGACTCGAGCGCGTGGGCAATCGGCTTGGGCTCCCAGTGGGGCGGCGCGCACAGACTGCCCGAGAGCTCGAAGAGGGAGAGCGCTTTCTCCGCAGCCTCACGCATGCGACGTGCCCAGAATGTCCAGTTCAGGACGGCGCCGGGGGCACTGCGCATCAGGGCCGCGCGGTTGTTCAGCTCGAGCGACACCCCTCAATGGCGACCAGCGACCCAGCGCCGGAAGATCATCGCGAGGGAGTGCTTGCGGGGGTAGGTGCCAGACTCGGCGCAACGCCCCCAACTCTTTCCGCTTCATCTTGGGCGGCCAGAGGAACTTTTGGCTCAGGTGGGAGGTCTTGCTGACGGCGCGCTGGCTGTACAGCAACAGGGAGGTGTTTGTGGGCGCGCCGACGTCCGCGCTCAGGTTGGTTGCGCGCTACCAGCCCTCGATTACCGTCTGCCGGCGCATCGGGTATTCCACGCCAGGGCCCAGACGCGCCCCGAGGTACTCTGCCGCGTCAGCGATCGACATGCCCTGCCAGCGAGGGATAATTAGGGTCGACGATCTTATTTCGGATCCTGCTCCCAACCGTCGGCGATGGGGGCCTCCGCCAGAAGGGCGATCTTGCACTTCGCCGTCTTCAGCACCGGGCGCGCCAGAACAACGGCCGCGTTGCAGACATTGCTCAGCGGGCGGAGCATCCTCCAGGGCGCAATCACGCGGCCCGCGTCATCCGCGCAGACGCCGACCACCGCCCCTTTGAGGTGGGCCTTTTTCGAACGCATGTCTCAGATCAGCGGGTCCATTCCAGCGGCCCGGAGCGAGCCGGAGCACGGGCGGCCCTGCAGGATGCCAGAGGCGAGGGTGCAGAAAACTCCGGGGGCACCGCCCAAGTTGGCGCGCGCCACGGGGAGAATGTCGACCGCGTCGACCACGTTGCGCATGCGCCTGGGGAAGCCTGCAATCGAGGGCCGCGTTCAGCCGCGCTCTGCGAGTCGAAGGGAACGCGTCGCCGAAGCCGAACAGCGCCATCAGCGGGCCCTTGGACCTCACCTCGTCCTGCATGGCCGCGATGCGGGGCCGCGCGTCCACGGCCCCCACGCGCTCGATGAAACGGCGCTTCGGGGGGAACCCTTTCTGCGCGCCATGGACGCCCTCAGCAGCGATTGGTTTCGCCCGCTCGTTGCCCATCGGGGCCGCGATCTTGCAGTCAGTGTTGTTCAAGGATAACGGCCACGTTGCTTTGGCCAGTCGAGTAAATGCATGTCCATCATCAGGTTATGATCCTTTCGGGGTGAAGATCATCAGCGTATTGTTGAAGTCCAGTGGGACAGGGTAGCCCTTCATGACGTCAATGGTGACATCCGGCAACACCTGCTCTGCTGAGGAAATGCGCTTCCATGCCATGCATGGAATGCCGTCAGGTCCAGGGGCCGAGTTCAGGTTTCGAAGGAGGGCCTGCATCTTGCCAAGCGTGGGGGTGTCCATCTGGGCGCAGTCGAAGGGGGCGATGTGCTTCTCGAGGCAGCGTCGGCCATGAGCAGTGCGGCTCGCTGTCGCCTGAAAGACGGCCGCCCACTGGCGGCGGAACTCCGCGACCATGGCCGACGGCGTCTCCACGGCGACGTGGTCGCGCGGCACCTCGATCGCTCTGATTTTGAGCACCTTGCAAGAGAGGGCCCAGAGCTTGCCGTGCTTCTGGATGGCCCTCTGCATCTTGCGGAGCCTCTGGCGAATGAAAAAGGGGGCGTCTCTCGCCTGTTCCTCCTGCTGCAGCGCCTCCATGCGAAAATCCTGGTACTCCTGCTGCTACTGCTCGAAAGTGCGACAAAAGGTGCCAGGCTCGATTGGCGCGATGTTATTGGGGTCGGTGGTGTCCAGGAACTTGGCGCCCAGGAAGGTGCGACCCCGCAAAGCGCGGCAGCCCTCCAGTCGTTCCTCCAGACAACGCGCGAGATCGCCCTGCATGCGGTCAGCGCCGCGGCCGAGCAGGGGGCGCTGGCGTCGGTCAGGTCATTGCGGGCGAGCCTCGCCGCCTCGCGCATCAGGCGCTTGAGCTCCTGGAGGCGCGCGAAGAGGGGGTAGCTCTAAGTCGGCGTGACTGAGCAGCAAGTCCATGTACTTGGCGAAGAGAGCGCGCCGAAGATGCACTGCGGGATCGGGCACCCGCGCTCGCCCCCCCCCCCGCGCCCTCGCAACAAGCCGAAGGCGAACAGGTGCGCGATCAGAGACGCCCTTATCGAAGAGCGCATCGGGGGGCGTCGGGGCGCCCACCTTCGCGTGCCACTGGATGAGCACCCAGGTGGGCGAGCTGGTGTATATTTGTCCGATGCGTGCGCGCTGCTGCGAGTGCTCAGCGTAGCGCGTTGGGGCCGCTGGGTCGACCTCTACCGTCGTGTCCAGAGCTTGCCCCCAAAGACGCTTGCGTTCAGGATGGTGGTTGCGGCGCCTAGGGCGTCTTTGGTTGACCGGCGGCGCAGTCAGCTCCAGCGGGGCATCGTCCATGAAATTAAAATCGCCCGTGACAAGGGCCGCGGCGCGCTCGGGCCGCTGCTCCGCGATGCTGAGCTCGGCGCGGATAGGGCCCACCGCGCGGCGCACCTGGTCCTCCGACAGCTCGAATCTGCGCGCGTTGCGAATCACAAGCGTGTTCGGGAGCTCGCCATCAGCATTGGGTGACTGCGCTGATTTAATGTGTAGACCCTGCGCGCGGCCAGGGGTGGGCTCCGAGCGTCGACGACCATCAGGGTCGCAGGCCTCCTCCCGATGGGGGGCCAGGAATCAGCGAGGCAACGCCGCCGGTGCTACGCTCAGGCATTGAAGCGAGGCAAGCCGCAGTCTTGTGCGCCGAGTGTATCTCGCGGGCGAGCTCCGCCTCCGAACCCTGGACGTCTTGCCAGGCCAGCTCCGCCGACGAGTTGAGCGCGCGCAGCATGTGAGCGACCTTCTGCTCGCGCTTGATCGGATCTTGGCAGAGGAGGGCTCGGGCGCGCCATTTGGTGACAGAGATTGCGCCAGCAGACTTCGCCCGCGCCAGGGAGCCAAGGTCTTGTTCAGTCCGCCACTGGACGTTCTTCGCCTCCAAGGATGCATGAAAGACTTGTTCGAACTGCTCGCGGATGTCCTCGCGATTGGCCCCGTGGACAAGACGGCCGTCGCACTTGAAAAGGAGGCGCGTGGCGTCATCCTCGGCGGCGGCCGCGACGATGGGGAGGGAGCACGGGCATGTTGTCGCAGTGCGCGACACCCTGCTCCCTATCCGCTTGCCAGCGCTTGATGTCGTCCTGCTCCCCCGCAGAACCGGGTGGCCTTTTTCGACTGGACCTCCCCGCGCGCGGTCTTGCCCGAACGGTCCAGACCGAGGAAGAGCCTGGTGGCGTTGCCGTGGACGCTGAGGACCTCGGTGTTGAGCCAGGCCCCCTCGGGGCCCTTGCGCGCGCCGTAGAAAGAGCGGACCTTGCGAGCAGAGGCGTCGCCACTGAACTGGATGACGAAGCGCCGAGGAGGACTGTTTCCGACGACCTCCCAAGCGCCGTCGACGAACTCGCACTTGTCAGTGATTGGCTGGATGCTGAGCTTGAAGTGTTCAGCGGTGAAAATATCTGTAGCCGTGCCGACGACAATGCTGGCGTCCGCAGGCCTGTCCCACTCGATGAGGCTCGCGTAGTCCTCGGTAGGGGATCTCGGCTTCCTGCGTGTAGAGCCGCTGTCGCATTTCCTGAACTTGGGCGCGGAGCTCTGCGCGATCGGATTCGAGCTTCGAAGTGGAGGCGTCGAGGCTTGGATTTGCCCCGTGAACTGTTTGTTCATTCTTTGCTGCTGAACAACCGCGGCGCCGATGGGGCCCTCGAGCAGCGCGCCGGACTCCGCGATGACCTCTGTCCTGAGCGTTGCGAGCTTCAAGTCCAGCTGCGCCATGAGGAAGTCCCGCGAAGCCTGGAGGGCGGCGTCGACGGCGCCCGCGGGATCGACCGAAGCGGGGCCGGCAGAAGTGAGCGACGCACTTCCCCTGTCGTAGGAAGCGCCTTCACGTCGGCGTCGTCTGCCTCCGGCAGGGTCGCGCCAGGGGCCTCGGCCAAGAAGAGGGTATTCGGCAGCAGCTCGGGGGGTGGCAGGCGCGCGGTCGCCGATCCCACCGGGGCCCCTGGCGCTCCCAGGGCCGTCAGCAGTGGGGGCGCCGCCAGCAGCGCCACCTTCGGGAGCAGCCTGCGCTGCCTCGGACATAATCTGAGACGAGGGTCCGAAAGTGCCCGGGGCGAGCCATGGCTTGGATATGAAGTCACGAAGTTACCTGGGGCGGGCCAGGTCGTGTATATGGGGCGCCTGAGGGCGCCGGGACTTCGACGTGAAAACTGAAGATCGCTGACGAGACTTCTGGAGGGATGGTGGCCGACCCCGCTCAGGCAGTGATTTGGAATCCATATTGGCCTTGAGCCAACATGGCTATGTAATTTCATGTAATATACATATATATATATGAATAGGGATAGACTCGTTTGAAAGAAGAAGCAACAACACAAACCAACGCAATATCATTTCTGAATGTGTTTATGTTTTTCCTCGGTGCCGTTTGCCTTTTTAGCTGTACTTGGCCCGTGTCCGTCATTGTTGTCCCTCTGTTTGTCCATCCTTTTCCTCCTTCCTCTCTCTTTTTTCTCTCTCTCTCTCTCTCTCTCTCTCTCTCTCTCTCTCTCTCTCTCTTGTTTTTTATTCTCTCTCTCTCTCTCTCTCTCTCTCTCTCTCTCTCTCTCTCTCTCCCTCCCTCTCTCCCAATTCACTCGGCTACTCCTCGTTCTTCTCACCGTCTCTTCTGTCTCTGTTTTTTTCCATTGCTGTAATGCAGATTTGAATTTCGTCGGACGGCAACTTGGAGCAATGCCCCCGCGCGACGGTTCCGCCTCGTCGGCGCCATCGTGAAAACATGCGCGCGGCTGCTTCCAAGAAGCCGAAGAACCTCGGATTGCCATCCCTGCTGCGACGGAACACGGCCCGCGGAATTCGTAGCAATTGTGGCCCTAGCGGATGTGCAAATTTACCTGGCACTATTTTGCGATGGTTGTGGTAAAGCGAGCTTGCGAACGCTGCGCCAGAAAATTGGGGCCGTTGAGCAATCCATTGTTTGCCAAATCGTGCATATATATATATATGTATGTATATGTATCCTGCCTTTTTTACAAGCATGGATTGTCTATGGGATGCTGCAGTGCTGCTGACAACTTGACAAAAGAAGGCCGTGATTCATTCGCGAAAACATAGGTTCACAGATGCACGGACGTGGAGAGAAGCGTTTTGGCTCAATCTCCCGCAAGAGTCACACAACCTCTTGGGATCGACTTTGGACAGGCATCGCTATATTGGCGACCGCATACTTGAAACATTGAAATTGGATCATTCGCCAGCTGGATTAAAACCGCCAGATCTGATACTTCAAACAACTGCATGCGGCGCGAGGGCAGCTTCTTGGAAAAATGCTATCGTACTACCTGGTTTGGTGCGGGGATATCTCAATGAAGCTTTGCACGTCCTTATGTTCTTCACTGTGTTGGTTGCGACCGATGCGACGACGTCGGAAGAGGAAGCGGTGGTGGCGACGATGCACTGCATATCTGCCAGCGGCTGTGGAGCGGAACGCCACATTGTCGGTATTTGGCAACGTTTGTTGAAGATTCTGATAATAATTTGATGGCAAAAACTTTGCACTCGTGCGTTGCAATCGTTGGACTGCATCTTCGGGCGACGTACAAAAACGCCCCCCGTGGAACACACCACTGAAGGAGTTTGCGAAGCGGTTGTGGCCATTGCGCATATAGAAAGTTGCCGGAGTGGCTTGGTCGCGCGGCGTCCATCACGCGGGCGTATGTCGAAATGCCGTTTCGCTGCCTTGAGTTCCAGGCGTATCTGGTAAAGCTGGATCTTGCATGGTTCGATGCATAATGCGGTTACCGACGCGAGGGTGATGCTACTCGGCGCCAAGTAACGTGGCCAGGCATGCTGCCTTTGGGATTGCGGCTGTCCCCGTGCGCTATGTTTAAGGCGGACGTCACAGACGCCGTTGAAGGGAAACTCGTGGAGGATGGAGATGATGCGGATACTAAATGCAAAGCGGTGCAACAAGGGCACGTCGCAGGAGCAGCGACCTGTTGGCACAGTCTGCGCTGTGTTGACGCGGGATTTCGCTAACGATGCCTTCCAACGCGACGCGATGCGATGTGCAATTGATGCGCGCGGCTGCGCCCAGACGTCTGGGCTCGCTCCAAGAACGAATCAATGAAAGGCGATCGCCTGTTCAGTGTGGTAATGGGATACGATGCTGAAGAAGATCGTTGGTGCGAGCTGGATCGCAGTCTCAATGTGCCACAGGTGCGGGGACCGAAAACAACGAAACTGCCCGATTACGTGTATGGGGTGGGTGTGCACCGAGTGTCAAAGAGACGAAGAAGTGTATTATCCCCGTGCTTGTTGATGCTGTGGCAGCAGAGTTGAAGGAACATGCTGGTATGGCTTTCGTAGTCATCATCGTCATTTTCCCATAATCGTGAACTGCCTCTCCTCTCGTCTCCCTTCTCGTTTCAGTTTCCTGCGTTTTTCTTGGCCTCTGATGGTCTCCGTTGTTATTTCCCTTTCTCGTCCTCTTCCTCTCCTTCTGCATTCATGTTCGTGGCGGTGAACGTATACACGTAATCACACGTATCGAAACAACTTTCGTCTCCCTCCTCCACCACCACCCCTTCGCCTGCCGCAGCGGGGGTTGCGCCGGGCTCCCTGCGCCGACGGCCGACGTCCGACTGGAAGGGCCGACGCGAGCGAACGAGGGGGCAGGGGTCGCTTCGAACGCTGGCGCGGAAGAAAGAACAACGCAGAGAGCAGAGGAGCGAAAAACACAAAGGTGAGTCCTATACCAGTAGAGGGAGGGGAAGGACAGGAAGGAGGAGGAGGAGGAAGATGAGGAGGAGGAGGGAGGAGGAAGAGGGGGGGGAGGGAGAGGCAGAGGAAATGGAAGTGGATGAATAATAAAGGAAGAGAGGCGGCTAGGACGACGAGGGCACGGATCATGACCCGCAGTGGAAAATTAAGAGGGCGATTCTCAAAGAACACGGACACTGATGCAGGACGGAGGATCACCAGCATCACTAGCACCATCAGCATCTCATTAGCTTCATCATTTACATTCTCGGAGGGACAGCCAAAACATTGACCACCCTGCTCCCCTGCTCTCCGCCTGGCCAGGCGCGCCGCGCCCACCGCGCGGTCGCCTGGCCCAACGCCAGCAGGCTGCCAGCCGGGTGTGGCGAGGGGTGTGCCTGCGAGAAGACTCAGACCCCCTCGGGTCATGAAAAAGTCAAGATGGGATGCTTCTCGCTGTCTTCGGCCTCAAGAGGCTCTCGCCGGGCCTCCCGTTCCCGGGGAACGGACGGGTCGAGACCTCTGCGGGTCGACGTCATCGAAAAGATCATGACGTCGAGGGTCTGGGTCCGCCGCCTCCCACGCCCTCTTCGAAGACTAGGCCAGGACGAGGATAATAGCGGGTGAGGATAAATCGAGAATCTCCCCCTGCCCCGTGCGACCTTGCCCTCCTCGGCCCCGTCCACTTGAGTCCGCTCCTGGAAGTTCGGGGCGGACGAAAGGTACTATGGCAAAGGGTAGCGTAGAACATCGGCTTACGTGGCCGGCTTTCCCAGCGCCTCCAAGCGCCAGCGGGCGCCCATGCATCGAGGAATGGGCCTGGCGGCGGGGCCGACACCAGCTGCATGCAGCAGACTTCGTACCCATCCCCTTTCCCTACCCTGCCCCTTCGTCTGGCCCGACAGTTCGGGTGTTGGCAGAAGTACCCCTGGCCCAGGGTCCCCCCGGGATTCTCGGGGTGGCCCAGATGGCCTCCAGGGCACCCCTCACGAGGCCCCGAGGGCCCCAGGGGCTCCAAAAAATGGAGCGAACAGCTGGGGGTACCTTGGGCCAGGGGCACTTCTCTAGCAGTCCAGCCCGCCGAGCTTGACCTCGCCGGGCCGGCCCCGGCGCCCCCGAGAGGCCGGGCGGAGCGGCGGGCGCTCCGGCTCCGAGCCGCTGGCCCGCAGCAGGTCGCTCTTCTGCGCCCGGCCGAGCAGGCGCGCGAGCGTGCGCGGCGACAGCTGCTCCAGCGCCTGGGCAGTCGCGAGGAGTCATGGGGCACAGCACCCGCCCGGCTTTGAGCAGAGAGTATACTAGAGCCACCCTCAGACAGCAGAGAGTATACTATAGCCACCCTCCGACAGGCGATGAAGCCTCTCAGAAAACGCACCCAAAAGAGGACATCGGACAGGACATGGCTGTGCAGTTCACGCCGAGGGCCGCTTTGGGGTGGCGCCCCCTCCCCTGATTGAGGGCCCTTTGCCCCAATTCTTCTGCGGGGCGCTGGGGCCATCGGGGGATCCGAGATTTCCGTCGGGCACATGCTGGTAGACAGTTAGCTTGTATGATGTGCCTATTGTTGAAATTGGGGAGCGCGCCGTCGTCGTCGTCGTCGTCGTCGTCGTCGTCGTCGTCGTCGTCGTCGTCGTCGTCGTCGTCGTCGTCGTCGTTCGTGTTGAACGCTGTTAGATTCTCGAATAGCTTCCAACTGACATAGCTGACACCCGTTCTGGGTCCTCTCCTCCTCTTCCTCCTCCTCCTCCTCCTCCTCTTCCTCCCTCCTCCTAATCACCCTCGTCATCACAACCTCCCCTGCCTGGAAGGAGGAAGCGGATAAGGATGGGGACGAGGAGAGGAAGATGGAGGCGCAACAAGGGAACGATGAGATCCAGACATCTGGCACCTCGAAAACAGCCCAGCGGCTGGTTTGTTGTATTGTTCTTCATATGCAGACCCGTTTCGGACCTTGGAGCCTTCAACAAAACTACGCGGGGTGAAAGAACAGCAATGTGGAAGGGATCGGGAGGTCCGGCGGCCTACGCATATAATTATAGCCGGAGTGCAGTATCCCCAAACAGGGTTTTTAGACCCACTGCGGTTTCCAAGGTCGATTGCGTGCCCGTCCAGTGCGGGCTGGCATGGCATGTTAAACATGCTTCCTCCTCCTCCTCCTCCTCCTCCTCCTCCTCCTCCTCCTCCTCCACCTCCTCTTCATTCCGAACGGCATCTCGGAGCCCAGAATTGCGAGGATGTCTCCAGCGTAACGGGCTGGACCACCTCGCGCGCGGCATTTCGGACCCCAGAGTTGCGACGATGTCTCGGGCGAAACGTGCTGCGAGGAAGTCTCAGGCGAAACAGGCCAGACCACCTCGAGCGCGGCGTCTCAGAGCTCCGAGTTGTGGGGGCCTCCTGGGGCCTCCTGGTGACCGCCCAGTGCTTCCTCCTGGGCCTCTTGTGGCCTCCTGGACCCCGCCTGGGGCTTCCTGAAGCCTCTTGGGGCTCCCAGGGGGGGATATCTAACATGTTGCCGTCGGCGCCCCCCAAAATGGGGGGGGGGTACAAGAGCAGGAAAAATCAACGAATCGGCACCGGATGTGTATCAACTTGACAAGTTCTGATAGGGGGCGTCCTGGGGCCTCCTGGGAGCCTCCTGGGAATCTCCTGCGGATCCCTGGGGCCTGTCCTGGGCGTCCTGCGGCCTCCTGAAGCTCTCTGGGGCCTCCTGGGGCTCCCAGGGTCCCAGGGGGGACATGTAACATGTGGTCTTCTAGGCCCCCAGGCTGGACCACCTCTTGCGCGGCATCTGGGAGCTCCGAGTTGCGAGAATGTCTTGTGCGAAACGGGCTGGACCACCTTGC
>CAUYUJ010020148.1:190000-200000 GCA_963575745.1 Prorocentrum cordatum
CCACGGGCCCGCCGAAGAACCCCAGAGGCAGAAGCCGGGCACCTCTTGAGCAGGGACCGACCGTCCCGGCATTCCTACAGCCCTACCACGAAGTGTTCTTAGAACCAAAAAGTGTTCTGAGAACAGAAACAATGTTATTAGAACATAAGCCCGATGTGCTAACACAAAACTGACTCCGCCAGAAATGTTCTGAGAACAGCTCGTGGGAACCACAAAAAAAGGTCCTCAGAACATTGTTTGGTAGAGCTATAGGCGAGCCCGGACGCTTCGCCACTGCTCGAATCTCTGCGCGGCGCGAGGCATGTCTGGGGACGCCTGGCCGGCGGCGTCTCTGCGGGGGCGAGCGGCGGTGCCAAAGAGGCCCGCCTGGGCCAGCGCGTCGTGCCTGTCCATCTCCGCCCTGGGCGGCGGCCCTGCCTCCTCCGGGGGGCCGGGCGGGCGACGAGGAGGGCGGCAGAGACAAGGGTGCCCCGACACCCGACGTCGTCTTGAGCGAGAGAAGGCATGGGCGGACAGCGTGCTTCAGAAGCCAGCGTCAAAACTGGGATGCCGCCACGCACCGAAGGCCAGGCCTGAAGACATCTTTGCACGGCTGGGGCAGCACGGCACAAACGAGACCTGGCGTCGGTGTTTGTCACAGGGCGTTGGCCCCACCAAAATTTCTGGGACCCTTCCCGGCCAGGATCGGCGACACATCCTTCGAGTCGTGTTCTTGACGGTCCCTGGGGCCCGGAAAACCTCTCGCCGTGATTTCTACAGGACGCAAGATGTCGGGTGTCCTGGGCCATGGGGGAGGGAATGGAGGAGTCAGAAGACCCTGACCTCGTTGATCTTTTGGAGAGCGACACTGATGGAGCCTGCTTCTGCCATGGCCGTCTTCGGCCTGTGCCGCAGGGCCGTCCAAAAAACACGACCTCTGCCCCTGAGCCCAGCAATCATCGGACCGCAGGGGGGCGAGGAGCAGGAGGAGCAGGATAAGCAGGGGAAGAAAGAGGAGGAGGAGGAGGTGGAGAAGAAGAAAGAGGAGGAGAAAGAGGAAGAGGAGGAGGAGAAGGAGGAGGGGGAGGGGGAGTGGCAGGAGAAGGAGGAGGCACGAGCGGGGAGCGCGAGGGCGCGAGGCCTCACCAGCTCCTCCGGTGACTTGGCTCCCCCTCTGGCCGCCTGCCCACATGGGCGCGCGGCGAGGGGCCGTCGCGGAAGCGGTCGGCTGGCAGGAGGTGGCTCAGGCCGCCCCCGGGGTCGGGCACCCCGAAGACGACGGACTTCTGGCCAGCGTCCGTACCCTGATGCTCTCGCGTCGGGGCAACAGTGTGCGACACGTGTGTGTGTGTGTGTGTGTGTGTGTGTGTGTGTGTGTGTGTGTGTGTGTGTGTGTGTGTGTGTGTGTGTGTGTGTGTGTGTGTGTGTGTGTGTGCGTGTGCGTGCGTGCGTGCGTGCGTGCGTGCGTGCGTGCGTGCGTGCGTGCGTGCGTGCGTGCGTGCGTGCGTGCGTGCGTGCGTGCGTGCGTGCGTGCGTGCGTGCGTGTGTGTGTGTGTGGGTGGGTGGGTGGGGGGGCAAAATTTGGACTCTGGGGGCCCTGACCAGGGTCAAAGCACGACTCAGGATGAAAAGACTGTCCTCGGGAAGGGGTTCAGATCAAGGCTGGCCAAATTCTGAAGCTCCATGGCGTCGGATGTCTGGATATACGCCGTGGCTCGACAAACGAATTGGCCAAGACGGGCGGCCAAAAACGGACGCCGGCCCAGCACCAGACGACGGCCTGTCATCGGCGGGCGCCACGCAAGTCTCGCGCCGCTCAACGACCCGCGAAATCAGAAGACCATCGCAGCCCTCCTCTGTGGGCTGGGCGGGGGGGGGATCATACGCTGACCCCCTGGCCCCCGAGGTGCTGGCAGCCGGGCCCCGCGCCCGGGCGCCAAGAGCCCGGGCAGGCTCTCAGCAGCACGGCTGCGGGCTTAGCCTCCAACTCCCTGACCTTCCCCCTCCCAGATCTGTACTCCGCTTGGCCGAATCATCGCAGGGTTTGTGAGCATCAATGCGCCTCGGAGGACCTACCCTGAGGAGCAGTCGCAGAGGAGTCCAGGCCCAACACCCAAACGGAAATCCACCACGCACAGCAGCATTCCGATGCATGCGACGTCTTGGACACATCAGGACGGGACTTGTTCGTCGCTCTCGGTCCACGGGGGCCCTCACCAGGCCCCAGGGCAGTCGAAAAGTGACTCAAAATAAAGACCTGGTCCTGGGGAGACGGTCGGGACTTCCAGGGACCACGTCGTCGAACAAATCGCACCATCGCATGTTCAGGCCTCCTCCCAGCAGCAGCAGGTCCCCACGATCCGACGGCGGCGGAAAGGATTGGGGCCCCAGGCGGCGGACGCGCCGCGGAAAAACGAGGCATCGTGTGGGATCCCGACAGGAACCCTCGACCCCAAGTTCGGAGCCGGATGTGCACTTCCGTGCTCCGCCCCCCACGTTCAAGAACTTCATGCTCTGAGCGTGCCATGTTCCTGCTCCGCGTGCCCGCTCTGCTCCCGCTCCTGTTGTGCCCAAGTAGGCCCCGCAGTGTCCCTCGGCTGCCTTCGAACGCGGCGTGGAGCCACGCCGCTGCGACCCAACAAACTGGAGCCAAATCGGTCTGCGATCCAGAGATTCAAGGAACTTGGCTGTGTCAATCCGGGGACCTCAGAGAATCTCGACCGCCTCCTTGGGACCGGCTTGCCATCTTGCTAAATCTTTGACGGCCACGGGGCCCAGCGAGCTCCATGGACAGAGGCCGACAAGTCAGGGCAAAAAACTCGTCTTGATTATCCAATGCGTTAAAAGTCTGGGCAGGGCCCCGGGGCGCGAAACTGGGCGAAAACGCCCGGTGTGAACGGCCGGCGCCCGGATCTTATGCGAGAACGGCGCCCATGCGTACCGCTCCGTGTCTGAGCGCGCCGCTCCAATGCGGCACGGCGCATCGTTTTGCGGCCCTGGAGGCAGCTGAAGAGCTGTGCACCGTACCTTGGCGGCGCGCACAAGGGGGCAGAGGAAGGAAGGCTCCTTGGGAGGCGGCTTCTCAAAGGTGCCAGCACTGCACCTACAGATAAGGCCCGCGCCTTCTAAGAAGCAGGGGTGCTTCGAAGTAGCCGTCTCCCCTCCCTCTACCCTGAGGCCGGGCATGTCCTCTCACAGGCGGATGTTCGAAGGAGGATGAACACTAGTTAAGCCATCATCAAACAGATCAGATTCAGAAGAGCACGAAACGTCGTCACCGCACTATTTTTCTCCTGCTCCCGATCTTTCCGCTTGTAGACTAGACGGGCATGCCCGACTTCACCCTGCCCCCCCTCTGCGCGTGGCCGACATTCCCGAGTCGAAGATCGGCGACACCCGGACACCGGGGCCCGAGCGGCGCACCGGCGGCGCGACGGCAGGGCGCGGGGGCACCCGGGCGGGGCCTCCGGCGTGGCGTCGCCGCCACCGTGGCCGCCGCCGTCGTCCTCCCTGTCCAGAACCAGCGCGGCGGCGTCCTGCAGCGGCCGCCGTCGTCATCACCATGATCTGGGATCCAAGGCTGGGGTCTTGCAGCGTGTTGGATGCAGTATGCTCCCAGGGACCCAACGTGCTGCAAAATCAAGACGGAGTCTTTCGCCGATGAAAGCTTGTAGGAGCCCTCGCCAAGCCCAGGGACCGACACCGAACTTCTCAGGATGGAAAGCTGATCCTCAGGGGTGGGTCGAGACTTCTGGGGACCACACATGGAGAAAATCACGACATCAGATCTCTGGGCACATGCGATGCCAAGTCCTGCAACAAAGAAATCCAGGGGCACGCTGTTTGTGATGAAGCCTTGAGCTCCCCTGGAGTGCCCCGGGGCTTCTGTGGGCCCACAGGGCCACGGGGGGTGGGACGAAGAGCTGGACCTCCGGGGAAGGCCCCGGGGTCGGGGTCCTGTGCCGTTGTGGATGTCGTCGGACCGAGGGGGGCCCACGCGGTCACACCCCACCCCTGCGCGCGCGTGGCTGGATGGAGTGGTCGGCCTCCAAGGGAGACGCGTGGGGGACGAGGAGGAGGAGGAGGAGGAGGAGGAGGAGGAGGAGGAGGAGGAGGAGGAGGAGGAGGAGGAGGAGGCGGGAGGAGGAGGAGGAGGAGGAGGAGGAGGAGGAGGAGGAGGAGGAGGAGGAGGAGGAGGAGGAGGAGGACTCCCACGGTCGACGCACGGGGCCCGGGGCGCGACTCTCGAGGGCGACACCAAGGGGGCGCCGCCGCGCCCTCGCTCGTCGAAGGGGCCCTGGGACACACGGACGAGCAGGCACAGAGATGACAGGATTCCCCATAGGTTCCAATCTTTTCTGGGTTTTTTCTTCCCCCCACTTCCCATATTTTCCCATATTTTCCTGGGAATGGACGATTAATTGTGTCTGTGTGTTTTCACGCGGTCCCCAGAGTAGACCCCTTCTCTGGGACCGGCCGGTGGGGACGGCGGCCGCAGGGTGGAGGAGCAGGAGAGGCTCGACGCGCGCGGCCTTGCGTGCGCGGGAAGGCCGCGGCCGAAGGTGCAGAACCTCCGATATTTCCCCATATTTTCCTGGGGGTCGACGATTCGTTGTGTCTGTGTGTTGTTTCCTCTCCTGAGAACCTTGTTGAAAATCATCAGGCCTAGAGCTTCCTGGGGTGCCCCGACGCTTCCATGGGTCCCAAGGCCATCTGGGGCACAAGAAGCTTCCGTGGGATACCTGCTGGCAGGCCGGTGTCTTATCTGGCATATGCCTGCTGAGTTCCCTACCTTGAAGGAAGCGGGTCACGATGGAAGCGGACCCTGGACGCGGGGGCCTCTCTCGGCCGCTGCCAGAGCGTCAGAACCGATCAGGGATGACGAACTGGTCATTGGGGAAAGTCCTGGGGTCTAGGATGCGGCTCCACGGCCGCAGCTGCCAATGTCCCTCGTGCTGTCGTTAAGTCGTCTAATTCTGACCGAGTTGCACAAAGCAGCGTATGTCCACTCTTTGCGCCTTCCTGTCGCCCTCCTCCTATCAGCTCGTCCTTCGAACATTTTTCGTTCAAGCCCCCACGCATCACCTACCAGGGAGTCCGCTGCAAGAGAATGCGCAGATACACAATGATGTAATCTGCTCAAGTCTGCGGATCTCACGGCTGAAGCATTGACACCGCGATCGGCTTTCTCGAGTCGAATCGGTCACCGATGCTCTTCGATACTCGATGCTCCTCCTCCTTGATCTTCGATCCTCCTCCCTCTTCCTCCCTCGATCCTCGGTTCTCGATCCTCGACCGATCCAGAATCCACGCTTTTCGGTGTCTTGAGTGCGTCCTGGCCCACCAGGAGCCTCCAGAGCAGAAGCCTCCGACTGATCCTCCATCACGCGAGCGACTTCCGAGCTATCTCAAGAGACCTCTGGGGACCGTTGGCGGCGCGCAAAAGCGGGTAGGGGGGATAACTACTTAGAAACAGGCTGCGTCTTAGAAGGCGCCGGCCTTACATCTATGGACAAGGCCCGCGCCTTCTAGGAAGCAGCAGTGCTTGTAAGGAACCACCCCCCCTACCCCTAACCCCCCTCTCCGCGCGGCCGAGACCGATAGAAGAGGCCCGAAGCACCCAAATGCGGCATGAAGGGAGCCGCAGCGAGGGGCTCTGGCTCACGGGGGAGGGAGGTCGCCCTGGACCCGGCGGGGTCATGGCCGACGGGTCGGCGTCACCTGCCCCAGACTGGCGAGGCCGCAGGCTCCTGGCCTTCCTGCATGCTTCGGAAGCCGGGCGAGGGCTGCTAGATCCCTGGCTGCTGAAATCGACCTCCGGGCAGTTGTCTTCGTCCTTCCGGGAAGAAGCCCGTGGACTGTTTCGCGTGCCGCGCCTCATTCCGGGAACTTGTTTTTTTTCCTTCCGGGAGGGCCGTTTCAGCAGCCACGGTTTTAGCAGCCCTCGCCCAGCTTCCCGCATGCTGCGCACGCGCGACCAGCGGCCCAGCCGAAGGCGCTCTCACGGGCAGCAGTCTTTCGCCGCGGGGCGCAGCTCCACCTGTGGCGCCGGCGGGCCCACGCCGGCGCCGCGCGGCGGCCCCCGCGCCGTGCCGGGCGCCACCCCCGGCGCGGGCGCGGAGCGCGCGCCGGCCGAGGCCTCGCGAGGCCTCGCAGTCTGCACCGCCACGGGCTCGGCCCAGCGCGGCGCCGGGCCCCGGAGCGTCGTCGCGAGCGCGAGGCGGGCGAGGGGCGGCACGGCCACGGGCGCGGCGACGCCGTGTGCCACGGGCGCGGCGCGCACGGCCGGCAAGCTGAGGCTGCGGTGGACGGCTGCGCGGCGGACGGCCTGGCAGGGGCCCGTGCGTTCCAGCTGCAAGGCCTGGTCGGGCCTGCGGCCGCCGGACGCGGGCAGGGAGCTGCTGTGGGAGCCCAGCGAGACGGAGGCCGCCGTGGCAGGGGCGGCGTCCTGCAGGGCCGCGCCTGCGCCGCGCAGGGAAGCCAGCGCCGCCCGCGGGCTCGTGCCGGTGTCCTGCTGGTGCGGGTCCGGTGAGCCGAAGGGCGGCACGCCGCGCAGCTTCATCGATACTGCCGGCGAGCACTCCAGCGTGCGAGCCGGCGTCTGTTGCGCCGAGGAGCTGGACGGCGATGCCTCGCGCCAGCGGGCCGCGAGGAGGTAGCCGTGCAGCGAGTCCGACTCGGCCGTGGCCCGCTGAAGGACAGAGGACGCCGCCGTGGCCATGCCGGCGGAGAGGCGCGCGGACTCCGCCTCGGAGGTGGGCTCCGCTTCGGGCGCCGGGGACGACCTCGCGGCGTGCACCTCGGCCCTCCACGCGGCGCCCTGCGCGGCCGCGGCGCGGTGAGCAGCCGCGCAGGCGGCGGCCTGCGCCGCGGAAACCTCCGAGCCCACGCGCTCCAGCGCGCTCCTCAGCATCGCGTCCGCCTCTGCCTCAGCCCGCGCCTCCAGCCGCGCCAGCGCGGCGGCCCCCGCTTGCAGAGGGGCCTCTGAAGGCGGCGGCTGCATGCTCCCCACCTCCTCTCGGAGGCCGCTCACCTCCGCCTCCAGGGACCGTAGTGTCAGCACTTCCTCCTGGAGGCCCCCGAGCTTACCCTGCAGAGTCTTCGCTATCACCTCCTCGGCTGATAGGCGAGCGAAGATCGCCTCCACCCTGTGGTCGAGCCCGTCGAGCCCGCCCTCCACGGCGGAGATGCGGGCCATTAGGTCGGCCCTGGCGGCGACCCAGGCTGGCTCCTCTGTCCAGGGCGGCCCAGTCAGCTCGCGCGGCGCATGGCAGGCGCGAAGCTGCTGCACCTCCTCGGCCAGCGCGGTGAGCTCCAGCCTGACCTGCCCGAGTCCGACGGTGGCGTGCAGCCGCTGGAGCTCTTGCTCCAGGCCGAGGCGGACGGCCGCGGCCTCACTCGCCCGCTCCACCTCGGCCGCCTTGTGGGTGGCCTCAAGGGCCTCCAGCCGCCCGTGCAGCTGGGCGGTGTCCGCCGCCGTGCGGGCGGCCGCGGCCTCGCCCGCCTGCTCCACCTCGGCCGCCTGATGGGCGGCCTCGAGGGCCTCCAGCCGCCCGTGCAGCCAGGCGGTGTCCACCGCCGTGCGGGCGGCCGCGGCCTCGCCCGCCCGCTCCACCTCGGCCGCCTGATGGGCGGCCTCGAGGGCCTCCAGCCGCCCGTGCAGCTGGGCGGTGTCCGCCGCCGCGCGGACAGCCGCGGCCTCGCCCGCCCGCTCCACCTCGGCCGCCTGATGGGCGGCCTCGAGGGCCTCCAGCCGCCCGTGCAGCTGGGCGGTGTCCGCCGCCGTGGCGCTTCGCAGCTCGCCCAGGGCGCTCCAGAGCGCTTCGAACTCTCCACCCTCGCTGGCGGCCGCTGCGCCTCGCGCTGCGCCGTCGAAGAGGCCCGCGTAGGGGAGCTGGGCCGCCAGCCCAGCGCCGCTGGCGCCGAGGCTCGCCGCAGCACCGACAGAGCCGCCGAGCGAGGCCGTCGCGGAGTCGACGGGCGAGGGCGCGCCGCCGCTGGTGGGGCCAGCGATGGGCTCCGAGGGGAAAAATGGCGCACTGCCCCGCGGCGGGTCGAAGCTCCGTCCCTCGTCCTCGCAGGCAGCCGGAGGCCAGCCCGCTGGCCCTGCGACCAGCGGCTGCGCCTTGATCGTCTGGACCTTCGAGCTCAGCCGCTCCAGCTGGCGCGCAGCCGCCTCCTCCAGCTGCGCCAGCTGCGCGGTGCTCCGGCGCAGCTCGGTCAACTGGCCGCCCCCCGCCGCGGCGAGGGCCCTCCTGGCCTGCTGCTGGGCGGCGTCTCGGGGCGAGGCGGCAAGGGGCGACCGCGCAGGGGCCGCCCACGCGGCCGCGGAGGCGCGGAAGTCTGGCGAAGAGCGGCGCGGCGCGGAGGCCAAGTCGTGGGGCCGCATGACCTCTGCAGCCGGCGGCACCGCCGGCTGCGCCCCTTGACCCAAGACGGCCACGGAAGACTGCAGGCTCCTGGGCAAGATAAGGAGCCCAGGCCCCGATCGGCGATGAATGGGCGGTCAGGGGCCGATGACCCCCTCCCTGAGACAATCCCGCCTTTCGGCGCCCTGAATAATGCTGACCCAGACCTCCAGCGTCTGTTTTGGATGCTGCTTGAATGTTTCGCCCTTGGAAGATGTTCGGGCCCTGGGGCAAGAACAAACACATATCGAGACGAAGAATCGATCCTGGGGATGGGGTCGACAACTCCGAGGACCCACGCCTGAAAACATGTCGGAAATATTAACAGGATGCTGATGGTCACCGTATGGGCCACCATGAACTAGCAACCACAACGACTAGGTCCTCCAGCTCTGCCATGACACACTATAATATTGAATCATGCTTTAACCATTATATGGTGTTGGGTCCTCGGTTTGAAGAGACAACGCCCCGCGTCCTTCCTTCTCCTCCTCCTCCTCCTCCTTCTCCTCCTCCTCCTCCTCCTCCTCCCCCTCCTCCTCCTCTCCTCCTCCCCATCCTCCTCACATCATGTCTCCGCCCTCTTCGCATGTCAGACATGTCGGGACAACCCTCACACGCTTCGTGGCCCCATAGGGAGCCCCCCCGAAGGCCCTAGCGGCAGCGTCCGCATGGCGTTGCCTACCCGCACACCAAATTCGGCACACGCCTCACGCGATTCGTGGCCCAATGGCGAACTCCACCGAATGCCCCAGCGGCAGCGTCCGCATGGCGAACCCGCACCCAATTTCGGCACACGCCTCACACGTTTCGTGGCCTCATGGCGAACTCCACCGAATGCCCCAGCGGCAGCGTCCGCATGGCGCACGCGCACCCAGCTCGGCACAGGCCTCACACGCTTCGTGGCCCCATAGGGAGCTCCACCGAAGGCCCCAGCGGCCGAAGGCCCTCACCTGCACGCGACGGGGCCTTCGCCAAGATCATTCTTTGGAGCCCGTCGTCCACACCGCGCTGCGGTGAACTTTTCTCCCTTGCCCAGAGCTCCCGCCAATGGTCCTGACAGCTCCCAATAATTGGGGTTGTGCTTGCTCTGGTTGTGGGTGTGTGGTTGCATGCAGCGTGAGGGAGATAACAAATAAACGACGTCAATAACCCTCGGGAAGGCGACAGTGGGGAGCACAACGGTTTCCAGACACTCGGGGGGCCTAGATCTGGCCGGACTAAAAGCGTTTCACCCAACAGACCCGAAGATGGTGGCGCTCGTCAAACGTTGATGCAAACGCACGCGTGGTGTGGTCACCTGACCTGGTATAAAAAACTCTGCTGCAGAAAACCGTGTGAACCACCTGTGCTGAACATGGTAGGGCGACGAAAACTCTACACTATCCAACGCCCCCGGCCGAACACATCCTGTGCCAAGAACGGTGTATACGTCCCCCTGGCTTGGCCAAGTGGCGGTGGTTACAGATCGCGTACCTGCTATGGTTATGCTAGCTGTGCACGTTGCGGGGTGGCAGTATGAGCGGCCATATTCGAAATTCGGAATCACACTACAGGTGCTGGTGGTCGCTCTTGTAGAGAAGCTGGTCAACCAACCCAAAGGCCAACAATGA